>JAHRIG010000369.1:2978384-2994092 GCA_020311275.1 Eira barbara | reverse complement strand
CCGGGGAGGAAATCATTCATTGTCAGCAGGGGTGATGATGACAGGCCCGTAAAAGGCTGAGCGGGGAGGAGCGGGGCAGACTGAAGGCCGGACAGGGCTTGTTCACAAGGCTGTTTTCCGAGCCGCTTTTGAAAAGAAACGTATTGTCTTCAAAGTCCTTCCCAGTGATTTACTTGAGTCTCCTTCCCTCTACAAAGTCTGCTGTTGCCCCCAGGGCAAATCAGAGTGGCCCGTGCACCCAGGCTGGGGGACAGAGGGGCCGAGGACAGAGGTTGGTGGGGAGAGCTGACTCCCGCGCCCCCGCACACCCGTACCCTCCCCTGCCCACGCGGAAGGCGTCTGTCCAAGCGCCCACTGCTCGGCCCTCACTGGCATTCCCTGGGCCCACGGGCCTCTGGGACTCAGCTGCTCAAACGCGATGCCGTAGGGATCACCCAGGGCTGCTAGCGGAAATGCTGGTTCCTGGGCCCCGGGGCAGGCCCTGCCTGGACGGAACAAACAAGCAAGGAGACTGATCTGCAGGCCTCTGCGGCAGGCAGGGCCAGGTCCCAAGGTCGGGTGGTCTCGCCTTGGACTTTTGCAGGGAAGGCGGGACTCCTGACAGGTGGGGGAACTCACAGGGTCCTTGCCGTGCAGCCGGGGGGCGGCCCGGTCAGTCGGCTGAACCGGGGAAGTCCGTCTCTGTGTCTAGCGGGTTTGGCCGGGACACCTCTAGTCTCAGCCAACCACTTGGGAGACAAAGGACAGGAAATTGGAGAGTCTGTGTAGAAAAGTGCATATTTGCGAGCCTGTGGGAGCAGAGAGAAAGACCAGACAGTGAGCCTTACCTAAGGCACACGGGGAAGTGGGGGGTTCTCAAGGTCACTGGTTTCTGGGGGGTTCGGGTGAAGCTCATTCTTTTCAGCCTCAATGATCTGGATTTTGACAGATGCCCAGACTTTGAGGAGATCTGGAAACTTCGAGAAACTCTGCTTTGGGGCATCAGAATGATGCAGGCATCGTGTTGCCCCGAAACTTCGCCTGTCACGTGGTGACCCGAGGTGCCGAGATGTGTCCAACCGCCCAAGTCCTCCCCAGCATTCCCTGTTCTTTCTGCTCATGGGCACTGATTTCCCGTCTCCAAATTCAGAGACCTCCGGCCTCTACATTCCCCGAGACCATGAGCGGCCTCAGCACCCCGTGGCATGGAGAGTCTGTACGCGGATGGCCTGGGCTGCCCCGATGAGGGCCCCTAGCCCCTGCCTCCTCCCCTCAGGGGCCTCTGCTGGCCAGTCCTCCCCACCCCCCACGTGGTCTGACCAGACCGTCCCCCACCCAGGCATCTCCGTGACAACCCTCAGTGCTGGCAGGTGACCCCTGCTCCCAAAGGGGCCCGGCCCCCTCCAGCCAGCACGGGGAGGGGGGGGCGGCTCCCCCCCACATTCCTGGGTGCTGGCCAGGGCCCGGGGCATACAGAGCACACTTGGCCTGAGAGATCTGAAGACACATTATCCTGCACTGCTCTGGGCTTAACACAAGATTATGAAGAGCTGGGAGCCCCTGCAGAGAGGGCAAAGGGAGGGAGCAGCTCCCAGAAGCCAGCCGAGCCTCCCCTTGGCCAACCCACCTGGAAGCCGGAAGGAGGGAGCCCAGGGAACAGCCCGGGAGGGTGGCCCCCAGGCCCAGAGCAGGAGGGAGGAGGGGCCGCACCTCTGTCTTCCCTGGGGACCCAGGGCCAGCCTTCCTCCTTAAGACTGTTGGAGTGCCCTGAAGAGTCTGCAGGGGACACCTCTTTCAAAGGAGAGTGGGCGCCTCCGGGGACAGTGAGAGTTCTTTCATTTCTGTATTTTTATTTATTTACTTCTGTATTTGAGCTTCTAACCATGGGTGTGTTGTTCGATAATGAAACCTAATACACCTGTTTGAATACGTAAAGCAGTGACACAGGGAGACACGCTACGGGCCGGCTCCGTCCTCCGGCTCCGGCCAGCCGGGCCCCTCGGGTGCTGTGCCGAGATCTGGGGCTGGATGGAGGCCCGGCCGTTGACCAGCCCGCGGAGCCCACTGTCCCGGCTGTCCCGGCTCAGGGCAGTCCTGCGGGGACAGGCAGTGTGCTCCCGACACGGGCTTCCAGGCTTAGGGCGGCCCCTGCAGCCCCCGCTCTGCAGACTGCCCTCACTCCGGAGGCCAGCCTCGCTTCGTGGGGTCCAGGCCTCTCATGCTTCCGACAAACCGGCCACCCATTCGAGAATTCCTACCACACCCTCGGTTCAGCCGTTCACCAGGATGCCTCACGGAACTCAGGAAAGCACTAGCATGGTGGTTAGGGTTCGGCCGTAAAGGTTACTCTAAAGTCCAGGTGGGCCTTGAACGCAGAGCGTCGTGCATCCTCCCGGCACATGCCAGGGCTCCCAGCCGGGAAGCTCATCTGAGCCTGGGGTGTCGGGAGTGCTTGTCGGGGTTTACGGTGCAGGCACATGGGAGCGCTGGTCCCATGATTGGGCCCAAGCTCCAGCCCCCTCTCCTCCCTGGAGATCAAAAGCTCCGCCTGCCATCACTTGGCTCAAAGTCCCAACCCTCTCCCCCAGCTGGTCAGCTGGTCTCTCCGGCAGGAAGGGCTCACATCCTGAGACAGGGTAGGGGCCGTTGGTCACCTCCTAGCACCAACTTGGGTGTGGTCTGACGGTTTAGAGGCCCCCTCCCAGGAACCAGCAACAGAGACCTGCCAAATTCTTCTGTTATGCAACACTGGCTTCCCGGTGGCACAGCTGGGGACCACAAGGGCCACGTGAAAGCCACTGTCCGGTAGGGAAGCCTGAGGTTGCGGACACATCTGGCAGTGCTCCCCTGATGGGCACCCGGGGGGGACCCAGAGCTCAAAAATGGGTCGGGAGAAAACACAGACATCTAAGATGTCTTCGGGGGAGACAGTGTTTGCTGTAAATACTGGCTTTGTCAACGCTACCACGAAGCCCAGTAGGGTGTGCTCAGAGTCGCAGGTGACCAGAAGGTCCCACGTTTATTCTTTATGACCCCATACGTTCGGATCGTTACATGACTTTCCGCCTCAGTGTAACTTTGGGAAGTTAGCTTGTAATTAATTCCTTCAAGGGACTCCCATAGCTTCCGGAAGCAAACTCTTTTAACTTCTTTAAATATTTATAGACTGAGATAAATCTGTCTGTGTTCTTAATCTGTTTGACTGTCTTTGCCACAGCTGACGTTGTGTAGTTGGTGACAGGCTGTATGTAACTAAGCAGATCACGTTGTGGGACAGTTCGCCTCTGTTCCGAGGAGCAGGGTGTGGGGAGGGAGGGAGACCCACTCCTGGTGCCTGTCTCCCCTGGGGACTCGGTGTAACAGGCGAGGTCCTTCACCTGCCTCCACTTCCCCCTAAACGGGAACTGATAACACTTTCTCCTCCTGCAGTGAAAATCCCCCATGGCTGGGATTCATTCTACTACTTAAGGGGTGGGGGGCGGACAGGAAAACGTTGGGATAAGACTTGAGAAGTGTTAATAATTTTGCAGCTGAATGATGGGTGCACAGAGGCTCCTTATATTTTCCTCTCTGCTTTTGTGCATGTGAAAATTTCCAAACTAGAAAGTAAAAAAAAAGGAAATAATAATAATAATAATAATAATGATAACAATAATGCCTTCCCCTGTCTACTGCACAGGAATGCCAGAACGTTCCGCACTGTCCTCGAGTGCCTTTGCCTCTTGGGGAAGGACACCACGTAAATGGTTCTGAGTTATTGCTCCGTGGCCGTCAACTGATCGAATCTCCCCCTGGAGGTATTGTTGACAAGGAGACAGGAAACAGATGAGGACCCAGGGGCAGAACGGCTACGAAGCACGAAGATAAAACTTCCACAGCGTCTGGTGCCGTGCAGAGCATCCATCTTAGGACGACGAACTGGAGGCCCATCTGGGCAGCTCGGTGACGTAGGAAATAAATTTGCCGTATATCAGAAATATGTTGCCCAGTGGCGGACAATTTATTCCTGGAGCTCCATATGCATCACATTTACAGGCTCATAAATGATAAATAATAAATTTTTATTTATAAATCACCGGCTCCCAGGGGCAGATGAGCAGACTGAATGCGGCCGAGAAGCTGGTCCATTCCCACCACGGACTCGGGGCGCCGTGCGGTAGTCTCACCCAGTTTGGGGAATTGCGGAGCCAATGAGAAAAGCCAGTACACCTTTAGGAAACCGTGCCTAGGGGCGCCTGGGTGGCTCAGTGGGTTAAAGCCTCTGCCTTGGGCTCAGGTCATGATCTCAGGGTCCTGGGATCGAGCCCCGTATCGGGCTCTCTGCTCGGCAAGCACCCTGCTTCCCTCTCTCTCTCTCTGCCTGTCTCTCTGCCTACTTGTGATCTGTCAAATAAACAAATAAAATCTTAAAAAAAAAAAAAAGGAAACTGTGCCTGTCATACCTTGAAGTCAAGGTTGTGACAAGTGCATGGAGGGGAGGTGCCCGCAAGGCAGAGCCCCGAAATGCAGGCTTGTAAGCTTGCTTCTTAGTGAGGACTGACAAACCCGTCCCTCCTTGCAAGACGCGCATTTGAGGGTCCATTGCACCTGGCTTCCTACACACCCCGGCGCTGTCTGCTGTCGTACGCAGAGAATTACCCGGTGCGAAACATCCTGAAAGGAAAGGCATGTCTCCTCGCCATGTTGGCAGCCCCCTCAGAGGCCTGGGCGTGTGCTGGTCCACACAGACCGTGGCGCCGGCCCGGGGCGGGAGTTGCACGTAGGGCTCAGCCTGGCTCTGGCAGCCGCCAGCCAGGACCGCTTGGACAAATGATGGTCATGAAGAAAGGCAATGTGGATGTTGCCGAAAGTGGGGAGGAAATGTATGCAAAATTAGTCCATAGCTGCAGGCCCCCCGCACTTTTTTTTTTTTTTTTTTTTTTTTAACACAGAGCAGGCATGAACATACAGCAGTCTTCGGTAATTCAGTATTGCTGGTGGTTGTAAGGAGACAGGGAGTGGAAGCTTATTTTTGTTAGTATAGCCTTGGGCCCTGGGAGAATAAGATGGTGTCGATAAGACTTCCAGGGGAATCTTTAAGTCAGGAAGAAGTTACCTTTATAATTTTTTTTTTTTAATGTAAACTCTACACCCAACATGGGGCTCGAACCCATAACCCTGAGATCAAGAGTCACACACTCTTCCAAGTGAGCCGGCCAGATGCCCCGGTGAGAAACCACATGTAAAAAGACTTTGCAGAACTTTTACATATAACTTGCAAAAGCTAGGTTGCTTGTAAATGATTCCATCCTGGTGTTAAACAAACCTCAAGGCTCTTATTAGGTAAAAGCTTGTGTCCCTCATTCATACTGCACAAAAGTAGGAAAGGGGACGACTAGTTAAGCCTGACGAGCACTAGCCAGGATGAGGATACCTGGACCCTCTCTTCACTGCACCTTGAACTTGTCTAGACGGGTTTCTCCCCATAAAAGGACCCAGAGAGTTTCCCTCCAGCTCTAGAATTCTGTGAGCACATTCTGTTTTCTGGAAACAGAATCTCTCCACTACTCTTTGCACCTAGCGAAGGTACGTGTGTTTGCAGTAGGTAATAATGTGGAGGCAAGGGAAGAAGAGGGCTGTCCAGCCCGACGAGTGGCCAGCCGGACAGACACGCAGCCGCCACGGAAGGCGTGCTGTCCGACCCAGCCCGCAGGTCCGGCCCAGGCTTTGTTCTTTCCTTTTTTCTCATTGAAAATTTGTTACAGAAACTGTAGCTCTGTCTTCTGATGTCTCAAGAGATGGTGAACGTTCATTTTAGCAAGATTAGGAAAGCAGCCAAGAAGGAGGGGCAGGAAGAAAAAGGAAAACTTTTTGGCACGACATGCTTTTCTGTGCTACTTTGTCCTGAGTGTGGGAGGGCAGCGCGCCAGCCCCCCGCCTCCCTCGCCCCTCGGGCATCCATCTGCAGCCTCCCCAGGCGATCTGGGTCCCTGCAAGGCCAGCGCGGCCCACTGGTGGGCATGGAGGCAGGACAGGGACCTGCAGCCAGGATGTCACTTCTGTGTCCCCCACCCCTCCTCCAGCCAGCAGCGCCTGAGCTCTGGGGACCTGCACAGGCAGGAGAGCGACCTCCAGGGAGAGCCATGGGTGAGAGAATGGCTAACCTGGACCCAGGCCTTCCAGGACCGCCCCGCAGCAGCCTTGGCGGCCCATGGTGCCCGCCTGCTCTCCTGGTGGCCTCACTGGGCCATCAGAAAGGCCTAGATAGAAATGGAAAGGGTCCTGGGTCAGTTAGGGCTCTCCGGAGAAACAACCAACAGACGGAGATTTTAGATAGACAGGTTCATAGATAGATCGGCCGATACATAGATCGATGGTAGGGATAGATGGATGGGTTCTAAGGAATCAGCTCATTGGCAAGTCTGGCAAGTCTGAACCCTGCAGGGCCGGCCAGCGGGCTAGAAACTCTGGAGCCGAGATGATGTGCACTCAGGGCCCCTGGGTGGTGCCGTCAGTTGAGCACCCGAGTCTAATGCCGGCTCAGGTCATGATCAGGGCATCGTGAGATCAAGCCCCACATGGGGCTCTGTGCTCAGAATGGAGTTGGCTGGAGATTCTCGCTGTCTGCTTCTGCCCCTCCCCACGCCCCCCCCCAAATAAATAAATAAATAAATATCTTAGAAGAGAGAGAGAGAGATGATGACGTTGAGGCTGGAGTCCCAAGGCCAAAGGCTGTCTGTGGGTAGAATTCCTTGCCCCGGGGCGGGGGGAGGAGGGGGACCTGTCTTTGCTCTCAAGACCTTCATCTGATGGGATGAGGCCCACCCACATTATCCCAGGGAATCTGCTCTACTGATTTAAATGTTAGTCATATCTCGGGGCGCCTGGGTGGCTCAGTCGGTTGGGCATCTTCCTTCGGCTCAGGTCATCATCCCGGGGGCCTGGCATCAAGCCCCGCATTGGGCTCCCTGCTCAGCAGAGAGCCTGCTTCTCCCTCTCCCTCTCCCCCTGCTTGTGTTTTCTCTCTCCCTGTGTATCTCTCTGTCAAATAAATAAATAAAATCTTTAAAAAAAAAATTCAAACAATGTCATTCTTCTGGGTGACACTAAAGTCCCACCACCTGGAACACCTGGGTGGTTGTCAGTTAAGTGTCTGTCTCGGGCTCAGGGCATGATCCCAGGGTCTGGAATCGAGTCCTGCAGGGGCTCCCTGCTCAGAGGGGGGCCTGCTTCTCCTGCTCCTCTCCCTGCTCGCGCCCGTGCTGTCTGTCTGTCTCTCTCTCTCTCTCTCTCTCTCTCTCTCTCGCTTTCTCTGAGGATGTCCTGAGGAAGCAGAATTTATTCATTAACTTTATTAAGGGTCGACCTTTGAATATGCAAATTTTAAGATTCTGTGTGAGGCAATCGGACGGACGCATCAGGTTCCTCTGCCGCAGACCCTTGGACGGGGACCGCCGGCAGGAAAGGCCTGGCGGGGAGATGTGCGTCAGCCTCTGCGTCTTCACGGAATGTCACTTTTGCCCGAAGGAACCAGTGAGGGACAAACTTTTGCTTCTTAGGCTTAGGGTTCCGGCAGACATTTTCTTACGAATGAACGACGTGGGGCGCCTGGTGGCTCAGTGGGTTAAGCCTCTGCCTTTGGCTCAGGTCATGGTCTCAGGGTCCTGGGATCGAGCCCCGCATCGGGCTCTCTGCTCAGCAGGGCGCCTGCTTCCCCCCCCCCCGCCCCGCCCTGCCTGCCTCTCTGCCAACTTGTGATCTCTCTCTCTCTGTGTCAAATAAATAAATAAAATCTTAAAAAAAAAAAAAAAAGAATGAACAACGTAAGCTTGCCACTTCAAGGGAACCAATGGATAGTATTTGCTCCGAAATGACCAAAATTTGGAAAAACTTGTATCTGTCACCATGAACTTGATCACATCCTGGTACTGGGCGAGGTTTCTGATGAGGCAGGTGGTGCTGCTTCATACCGTCGAGGGACATGTGTATCCGTGTAACTCGGGGTTAATGTTTCAAATGACTGAGTGGCCGTGTGACAACACCACGAGGGGGTCAGAGGTCCGTCTGCAGTGCGGGAGAGTCCAGTGGGTTTTAGGCTGACAGCACGAAAAGTTCATCGATGTGGTGGTGCCGGGCCCACGTCACCACACACCTTCCAGAAACGTCGATGTGTGGGTTTCCGTGGAGTCTCTATGTAAATGCTCCTCTGCCCTCCAACTGCACGTCTCCGTGAGGCCGGGTTTCCTTCACACGCGTTGACTAAGACAATATATCGCGACAGACTGAACACAGAAGCGGCTGTGAACACCCAAGCGTCTTCTCTCAAGCCACATGCTAAAGAGACTGGCAAAAGCGTGAAACAATTTGACTCTTCTTACTAATTTTTTAGAAGCATTTTTCATAAAATACACTATTTATATTAACAGAATCACGTGGAAGAGGTTTCTTAATGAAATCGCAAATAAATGAATCTTTCAATTAAATAAATAAATACGTTACTTTAATAATAACAAATAATATTTAATATAATAATACATTTAATAATTTAATTTAATTTAATAAAACATCTGTTAAAAGCGGTTTCTTGGTTTTACTGTCTAATGCCGTATGCGTCGATGAGCCTAAAGCCAGCAGAGGGGAGAGCGGCGGGGCAGTCTCCGGCTGCCAGAGCTTAGGGCCGGGTAAAGGGACTTGTTCCAACTGCCCTGGTGACTAAGTCTAAATTTTCCAATTCTTCATGTTTACGAAGTGCCTATCTGATAAATGTAACCTCTTGAGTATTTCAGAAAGTAGGAGGGGGGAACCACGTGGTCTTACTTTACTTTTTTATTTTTTTTCCACATGGTCTTTAAAATCATGAGGTCATTGCACACCCACTAGAATGGCTGCTCCAAAAACAAAACCAGAAATTAGTGTTGTGAAGATTTGGAGAATTGGAGCCCTTGGGCACCGCTGATGGGAATATAAAATGTGTATCCACGGTGAAAACCAGAATGGCAGTTCCTCAAAAAATTAAAAATAGAACTGCCACCCAGGCATCCCTTAAAAACAATTAAAAAAAATTTTTTTTCTATATCCATGTTCCTAGCAGCATTATTCACAATAGTCAAGGGCTGAAAATAACACAAGTGCCCATTGATAGATGAAGGGATAAGCAAAATATAGTATATCCAGACAACAAAATATTATTCAGCCTTAGAACAGAAGGAAATCTACACAGAAAACGATGTCATTGATCAAAGAAACTGTAGAAGACAGAAAGATACGGGAAGACCTTCTGTGCTCTTGTTAAAATATCCATATTGCCCAAAGCAATATACAGATCCGTACCCCATCAGATCCAAGCCCCATCCAGATCTCAGGAACAGTGTTCAAGAAGAGAACCAACAATCTTAAAGTTTGTATGGAACCACAGAAGATCTGGAATAGCCAAAGCAATCTCGAAAAAGAATAAATCCAAAGGTATCGCCCTCCCTGATTTCAAACTACATTACAATGTTATACTAATCAAAACAGTGTGGTCGCGTAAAAACAGACACACACAGATCAGTGGAACAGAACAGAGAGCCCAGGAATAAGGCTACACATATAAGATTAATTAATTTATGACAAAGGAGGCAAGAATATACAATTGGGAAAGCTGGACAGAAAGAAAGAAAAGAGAGAGGAGGGGAGGGAGGAAGGAAGGAAGCGAGAGAGAAAGAAAGAAAGAAGGAGGGAGAAATTAGAGCACTATCTTACACCATACATAAACATTCACTGAACACGGATTAAAGACTCAAATGCAAGCCCTGAAACTATGGAAGTCCTGGAAGAAAACAGACATGGTGAGCTATTTGACCTCGGTGTTGGCAATGAATATTTGGACTGGACACCAAAAGCAAAGGCAACAAAAGCAAAGATAAAGTATTGGGACTACATCAAACTGAAAAGCTTCTGCACGGGAAATGAGACCATCAACAAAATGAAAAGACAACCTACGGAATGAGAGAGAATATTTGCAAATCATGTATCTGAATTAATACTGAAAATATGTAGAGAACTCATAAAATGCAGTAACAAACAACCAACAATCTTACTAAAAAATGGACAGATGGGGCACTTAGATGGCTCAGTCAGCTGAGTCTCCAACTCTTGATCTCAGCTCAGGTCTTGATCTCAGGGTGGTGAGTTCAAGCCCCACGTTGGGCTCCACGCTAGGTGTAGAGCCTGTTTAAAAAAGGGGGGAGGGGACAGATGATCTGAATAGACATTTTTCCAAAGAAGTCATCCAGATGGCCAACGGACACATGAAAAGATGTTCAGCATCACTCATCATCAGGGACCTGCAAATCAGAACCATAATGAGGGATCACCTCCCACCTACTGGGACAGCTATTATCAAAAAGACAAGAAATACCAAAAGAGAAAACCACAGCATGGTGGGGGCAAGCGTCACCCTGCGCCCCCCTCCTGAGCCGGTCTGGCATGGTTTGCAAGTCCGCTCCCGAATTCCCGACCCATAAGTGTGTCTGTCCTTCACCCTTTCCTTTGAAACTGGTCGTCCCATCTCCCCAGTTCCCGCATTCAATCACGGAGTTCGGTAAGACGTTTGGCACACGTCGGTTGCGTATCCCTGGGACACTCAGGACTCTGTCCTTGGTCAACATGATTTTTTAACATTGGTCTGTCCCACGTTTGGCTGTGGCTGCCATTTTTTTCCTGCTGCATTTCCCTGGGATCCTTGAGAGGGAAGCGTGGGTGGTGAGGACAAGGTCTCCGGATCCTTTAGGACCTTGTTGTTGGTATTATTCTCTTGAGAGAACCAAGGCTTAGGAGCGAAAGTCTGTGGGTCCCCCTCATCCTGGCCTGACCGCTTCACAACTCTTCTCAGTTTGGATGTCCCCTGCACTTTCCATGTGCAGCCCCGTTTTCTCTCCTGTGTAATCCTCTCAGAGAGGTCCTGTTGTCTCCATTGAAGACAGAAAGAACGGAATCTCAGGGAAGGAAACCGCCTCCTTGGAATTTACATGGTAAGTGGCAAAGCCAGATTTACACCCAGGACTTTGGACCCAGGACTCTGGACTGCAAGCCCAGTGCTCCTTTGATTATACCACAACTGCCTCTCTCTCTCCCCCTCTTTTTAATGATTTTATTTATTTATGAGAGAGAGAGAGAGAAGGGGGAGAGGCAGAGGGAGGGAGAGAGAGTCCCAAGCAGACTCCCCAGCCGACACCCCAGCTCGATCTCACAACCCTGAGATCATGACCTGAGTGGAAACCAAGAGTTGGACGCTTAGCCCAGTGAGCCACCCAGGTGCCTCCACAACTGTGTCTTCAACACAGAAAAGGAAACTGCCACATGTAGGCAGCCTCTAAGCGGTCCTCGGGAATCCTCTCCTCTGGGCGCTCACGTCTTTGTGTGATCTCCTTCCCCGAGTGTGAGCAGGACCTGTGACTTGCCTCTAAGCCACAGAGTCCAGCAAAGGAGATACGAGGTCACTTCTGGGATTACTCAATGCAGGAATGTGATTTCTGTCATCCTAGCGGACTCTGGTCCCTGCTGGCTTTAATGAAGCAAGCTTCCAGCTCACGAATTCCTCCATAACGAGGTCCAAGTGGAAGGGAACTGAAGGTGACCCCCATGCCAAAAGCCAGCAGGGAGCTGAGACCCTCAGTCCATCTGCCCACAAGGAAATGAATCCTGAAAATGGAGCCATCCCCAGTGGAGCCTTCAAAGGAGCCCCAGATCTGGCTGGCACCTGTGAGACCCTGAGGACCCAGGCAAGCCATGCCTGCATTCCGGACAAGCAGAAATTGTGCGGTCATAAATCTGTGTTGTTTGCAGCCACTAAGTTGCAAAGCAACAGATTCCCCATACATCAGGTCTTAGAAACATTCATTCATGCATTCAACAAATAGGAGCTTGCTGGGCCCTAGTCAGACACTCAGATACAACAGTGAACGAAACAGAGTAACATTCTTGCACTTTCTGATTTCTAGTGTTTACAGGTGTGTGGGTGGGGGGGTTACCGAGTGAGTGAGACAGTTGACATAATGGATAAGTTACCTAGTTACCCAGTTACAGAGGAATGTTACAGGTAGCTACACAAGTCTGCCGGAAGAAAGCAGGGTGAGGTGGGAGGGAGTAAGCCGGGAGTTTTGCAATTTTAAACTTTTGAGAAAGCATTTTGAGAAATACCTCAGGGAGGAAGCCAAGCGGGTATTTTTGGGAAGGGTGCTGCCGGCAGACGTGCGAACACCCTGAGGCTGATAGGCCTGGAACGAGGGAGGAGCAGGAAGGAGGCGAACTGAACAGCCTGGGTTGGGGGGAGGGGAGGGGAGCTGGCGTCAGAGATGCGGAGGGCTGAGGGCGGGGTAGGGTCCCGTAGACCCCCTTTGGCTAGTGTGAGGACTTTGCTTTCACTCTGAATATGATGGGGAGCTCGACCCCAGGACCCCAGGATTATAACCTGGGCGGAAGGCAGACTTTTAACCAACTGAGTCATCGGGCGTCCCCTTCCCCAACATTGCATCCCGTCACTGCTGGTGCCTTCCGGCCTCCCCCCACCCAGTACAAACCTCAGCCACGCCCGCCACCTTAATAAGCCAAGAGACTTGTCCTTATTTTTAAGTGGTTTTCACGATCATTTTTCTTACTGATGCCTTCCGATCCTAGCCAACTGCTAAGGACAGCTCAAGCCTCACCCCCCCCAAGCCTTGACCTCAAACCCTCCCCCACGCCAGGCACTAAGCACCTTTGCGTCCTATTGGGGTGGACGCTTGCTTTGCACTCTAGACTGTAAGCTCTCCCGGGCAGGTCCAAGTCCTACCTGTCTTTTACACCTGGCCGCTGAGCCCGAGACCCGGTTCATCGGGCTGGCGGGCACCTTGGCAGAGTTCTTTCTACCTATCCCTGCGGCTTCTCTCCACCAGCACGCCCCACCTCCTGCAGCCTCCTCACTGCCTCCCGGCATGACAGGCACCTGCTGCCACCTGCACACTTCTATCAGCATTTATAGGGGGCTTTTTACTTCCCACACCTACACAGGGTCCTTGGGAAAAGAGTAACACACTTGGGGCCGGGGAGGAATAGCCAGAACGGCTGATCACCTGCAAGTTTTTGTCTGGGAACCACCTGGTCCTCAACATTAAGGAGGAACCAGGGGGTGGAGGCAAAGGGAAGCAAGGAACCCCCCAAGGCCCCACAACTAATTTTGAATGATTTTTCCTAAGGAGTCCCCCTCGATCCCCAAATGTGTGAGCCTCAGGGCCACAAAATCTGGGGGCGATTACTGATGGTGCTCCCAGCCCTTTGTCTCCTTCGACGGCCCCAGGAAAGGAAAAAAGCTTAGCTGATCCAGGCGGGGGGTGGGGGGGCTGGATGTGCAAGTGGGAAGACCAGAACACAGAGCCCGGAGGGCAGGTGAGCGGGGCTTGGGTCTCCTGGGCCTTGTGACCTGAACCAGCTCTCAGGTGACCCCACACAACCAGGTCCTCTCCAGGTTCCAGAAGCCCTGCGGATCGCCCTCTTGAGGGAGGGGGAGGTGGGGAAGCAGGGACGAAGACGATGAGATCTGGAGTTGAGGCGCCGTGGCCCCTGTGGCTGCCCAGCCTTGCTGGACTGTCCTCTTCCACAGCCTCGGGAAGCCCGGCTCCCCAAGTTCTGCCAGCTAGATGATGTTACCTGGAGGCTGTGGCAACAGCCTGATTTATAGACATTATGCAACCTTCTATTTTGTCTTCCGTGCGAAGTTTTCAGAAATCGGACTTGACATTTTAGAACTCATTCAAGTATTTGTGGAAACATTGGACAGGTGTTTGGAAAATGTCCAGGAGCTGGATTTAATTTTTGCCATGTCGATGAGGTTCCTAATATTCTTGCTGAAACGGGGAAGGGGGAGAAATGCTATTGGAGACCAATGGGAAGGAGATCGTTACACAAATTGATGCAATCTGAGGCTAATAATCTGATGACCTGAGGCTGATAATCTGAGGCTGGCTTGCAGGAGCTCCAGCCCCAGCTCTATCTGCTGTGAAGGACAGGAATCTTCCCCGGGTCCCAAGAAATACTAACATTGGTGACATCAGTATAAATCCGCCCACTTGTAAGGAATCCAGGGGAGAAAGTCATCTCAGTTTACCGCGCAGTTGTTCACCAAAAATAGAGGTGGAGAGTCTTACTTTGGCTCTGGGATTTAAGCCAAGATACTGTACAGAAGTTGTATAAAATCGGTATGGAAGTTTAATGTTCCTTTTCTCGCTCAGTGATTTTGAAGAATTTGGGTAATTCAGGGTGATATTTCTCTTTCTTTTCTGAACTGCATCCCTATGCCCACCTCAGGCCTCCCTCCATGTCGTGGCTACTGCTGTATTTCAAAAAGCGTGTGGGATGTATCTTTAAATCACGTACAATCAAAAATGTTTTATGTGGATCATAAGCGCAGGGTTCCATAACTCCTTCCGTTGTTTGTCAGAATTGTTATTTAAAGAACCGAGTGCTAGTCCATGAAAACATTATGCTTTTTCTCTTAGTTTACAAAAACTCCAAGGTAACTAGAAACTAAAACAAAACAACAAAAACGAAAAAACACAGGCCAGGACCGGGATTAGGGGGAGGAGAAGCCAGGGACAGTCGGGCGGCCTGGGGACAAGCACAGTCACACAGGTCTGTGCCCAGGCCAGCTGTCGCTCGGTTTAGAGTTGTACTGTCCCTGCCTTCAAATTCCCAGTAACTGTTGAACAAGGGAACTTGCATTTCCGCTTTGCCCTGGGCCCTGCACATTCTGTAGCTGGTGCGCACCCCTGGACTTTTGGGGTCCCCTCCAACTTTTCACCCCGTTAGAGCCCCAGTGGCCTCTCCGGCGCGCGGGCCTCGCTACAAGCTTGTCTGTACAACGCGGTCCACAGAGCAGTTCTGCTGTGGCTCGCGGCGTCGGGGAGCTCAGCCGGATGTCCTCCGAGGAGCCGCTCCAGGCCGGACCCGGCCCAGGCGCCCCCGCAGCCGCGGGGTCCCATCCTGGCGCGGCTTCTCCCAGGGGCGGCACCGGAGCCGGCCGCGCGGCCCTGCTGGGGGCGGCGCGGAGCCCGCACAGCGATCGCACGCGGTGGGCACGCACAGCCGCGGACGCCCCGGCCCCGGCCCCGGGAAGGGCCGCGCGGCCCTCGGCGCACGGGACAAGGCCGCCGCGGGGGCTGTGGGCGCACTGGCACGGTCTTGGAAAGCCCGGCCCGCGACGCAGACAACTCTCCGTGTCGCTCTAAGGGAGGCCACGTCCCCCGCGTGGAGGGCCCGCGTGGCTCTCCCGGGGGACAGCTGTGCGGGAGGCCGAGCGCGAGAGCAGAGGCGAGCCCGCCGCGGTCCCTGGAGCCCTCGCCCGGGGCCGCGGGGGCCGCTGCGCACCCGCCGGGAGGAGGCACACAAAGGGGCGGCGCGGCGTGCGGGCCACCGGCGCCGGGCGTCCGAGCGGACGGGGTCCCAGGGCAGCCGGGGGGTGGGGGGTGGGGGGTGGGGGTAGGGGTCCGGGGCCCACCTGCCGCAGGTCGCGCCCGGGGAAGCCCGCGCTCCCCGCCGCGATGGTTCAGCCCGCCCTCCCCGCCGGCCTGTGGCGGATGGTTCCGCCCACCCGAGCCCGCGCCACAAACCCCGCCCCTCCCGAGAGCGAGCGGAGGGGGCGGGGCGCGCCCCGACCACGCCTCCAGCTGCATAGTCATGAGGCGGCCCTCCCGGCCGGCGGGGCGGGGAGGGGCGGGCCGCTCCTCGCTCCCCGGC
>JAHRIG010000369.1:2880894-2973384 GCA_020311275.1 Eira barbara | reverse complement strand
CGAGGGGCGGGGGCGCGGGGTCGCCTGGAGCCCCGCTGGAGGCAGGCCTCGGGTGGGGGTGGGGATCGGGGTGGCCGCCGTCCTGCCCGAGGGCGGGGTGCCCCGGTTCCCGGAATTAGTCGGCGCCGATGTGCGGCCTGTAGCGAGCGGCCGCGGTGTGGGGTGCGGGAGTGGATGCCGGGAGGTGCGGGGCAGGGGCTGGTCGCTCGCCGGCGTCTCCCGTCCCTGCGGGCGAGCTCCTGAGTCACTGGACCGGAGTCAGGAAAAGTTGCGTCCGCTCTGCGGGGTCCCGGCGGCCGCGGAAGGGCCTCGTGGTGCCCGCGTGCCGAGGCATGGCCCGCTGGGCCGGGCCGCGAGCAGGGCTCGGGGCGGGCGGCCGGGGCCCTCGCACGCCTTCAGCCCGGGGCGGAGGCGGCGCGTGCAAGGGCAGCCCGCGCGCTTGGGTTGTAAGAAGGAGGTTCCCTAAGAGCCTCTGGGGTGTCTGTCCTGGGGAAGTGCGTACTCCCCACCCGGGGTGCGTGGCGCCCTCGGCTGGGTTGGGCGTGAGTTTATGCTCCTTTCTGACATCTTCCGAGAGAGGAAATACCTAAGACGCTTCTGCAGTGCAGCGTGTTGGATCCATTATGTAAGGCTCCGCATGGGGTGCTGGAGACACTGAGGGGGAGCCGGAGGCGACGTGGAAGCGTTTGCCGGTGTCGGTGCTGCGCGCTTCTGCACTTGTGCGCACGTGGACTCGGGGGTGGCGGACTGACTCCCAGCCTCAGTGTCCTGAGCGTGGAGAGTGACACGTGGGTCACGAAGGTAGAAGGTGTGAGTGCAGAGCAGGAGCTGACACAGCGCTTCCTTACGCAGAGGTGGGGGGTGCTTCGTGTGTCAGATTTACAGGCGGGAGTTAGAATGGGTGAGATCCGCGGCCAAACCAGAACTTGGAAGACTGACCTTCAGCCGTGAGGATTTCTGAGTCTGCAGGTCGCGTGGCTGAGGATGGGGGGCAGACACACGCATTGACAGTTCTGTGTCCTGTGCTCCAACTTTAGATATAGTCTGTGTATGAACGGAAGGTGCTGCCGGCGGACAGCAACACTCTAGCTGTAACTTTCACTTTTGCAAATTGTTGCAAATTGTTAAAGTACTTGAAACGGTTTAGGAGGAAGCCTGAAACCACCGGAGGGGTGGAAATCCTCTGCCTCCGGGGGCCTTTCTGTGCTTCACCTAGCCTGGGGGCTCCTCACCAACGTGTTTTAGAGAAAATGAGATGGGGGAGAGAGCCCATATGCTATATTGAAGTATAGTTACCAAAATACGGAGCCAGACTGATGCTCAAGCTGCTTGCGTGTCCTTTGTTAGCTCACTTAGTAACAGGTCAAGTTCGGGCTGTGGTGGTTCCTTCTGGAGTGGCGACCAGCATAAGTGACGGGCTGTTTCTGTAGCAACTCAGGTGCTTTGTGAAAATATCTGTGGCTTCTCTTGGTAGAAAAGCCACAGGTACTCCAAAAACTCAGGGATTTCACGTCTTCCTTGATGATTGAACGGGTACTGAGTTTCAGCCGGAGGTTATTGGGAATCGAGATGTGATGTTGTTTCTTATCCACGTTCACGGAGAGCAGGGTCAGAACCTATTAGTAGGCCTGTGTATGCAACTTGTTTTCCTTCCTCGGGTGGGCAGCTGTGCTGGTGGCTGCGGGGGCGTCCGCGGTCATTGTCAGAGATGAGGGAGGGGCAGCAGCCACGTGGGGAGGGCTGTCTTATTCCGAGACCAGATCAGTTCCGGGTGTGTCCTGGACAGTGGGGAGTATAGTGTAGAAGAGCTTCAATCTGGAAGTTGCTAGAATCAACGTCTGAGAGCGGGAGGTCTGGTCATTTGGCAAAGCCCTGGCTGCACAGCCTGTCAAAGGAGGCCACACCTGCCATCCCACCAGCCGCCCCACTGCTTTAGCTACTGTTTCTGGAAAGTTCATTCGCAGAAGGCTGTGTGGTACCGCAGCAAACATGCTGTGTGACAGGGTAGTTTGAAACCAGTGGCTTGGAAGTGCTGTGGTTCGGGGTGGGGGGCGGTGGCCTTAGTGAGGGAAGGGGGCGAGGGGATGGCAGCTTCATTCTAGCTGGGATTCCTTAGGGAAAAGGTTCTAGGGTGTTTTCAGAATCTTTAGAACAACTGACCTGCCCGATTGCAAGTGTAAGAGTTTGTGAGTAAAACTGAGCCTTTGTTTTCCTGTCTTGAGTCTTCCTCTAAGTGACAGGTTACAGTCACCTGACAGGTCAGCACTCAGGCCTGCCTCTTCTCCAAGTGGCTCAGCTGCTCAGCATGGATTGCTGGTGCTCCTGTCTGGGGGAGACCATTTTAGCTTGGGGTGACCCCACCACCACCCAAAAGGTGTGTGTTATTTTGTGCAGTCTCTAGCTGAACGCAGCCCTCCATGTGCTGGTAAGGCCGCCGGGCCCGTTCCCTGGAAATGCTTTTCTCATTTTCCGTCCGCGGCTGGCACCTACGGGATGGTGAGCTGCTTTCGGCAGGTGGCAAGGTGGCAGGGAGCAGGCCGACTTCAAGTCTAGGGGCCGAGGGTTACACAGCAAGAAGGAAACTAGGAATCTGGTGGGTCCCGGAACCACTAGTGCTGGACTTCGGGGCCCACAGAACTAGCCTGAGCTCTGGCAGGAGGCTGGGCTGTCCTGGTTCAGCTGGGCCATCGCTCTCCACTGTCTGCGTGCTCTGCACACTGGTGACCACAGGGTCTCCCCTCCCAACAGTTGGGGGCCCAGTTTTACCGGCCTGTTCTCTTCCTGTTTCCCAGCATGCACCCTAGAGAGAGTGACAGAGCTCCTTCCCTCCGCCCACCTCCCAGGCCCTGACCCCTGGGCCAGGTGCTGCCCTCAGGGAGGGGAGGGCACATGCCTTCCGCACTGCCACCCTTCTTCCCTGGGGTCTCCGCAGGTTTGGGTCACTCGGAAGGGACCTTGGATTGGGAGGTGGTGTGGTGCAGGTTCCAGGCAGAACCTGCACCTGATCAGACTTGTGATAATAATGCTTGTCTCAATACCTGTTGTTTTATGTTGTCTGAAATACTTGATCAAGGTATGTATTTTTTTGCATTAAACAATTTAGGAATTTAGCTTTGCATTCTTTTAAATCGTGTTTATGTGTACCCACCCCTGCCCCCGCCCCAGAATGTACTTTAGCAGAATTTATGCTGCATAAGTACAGACACTTCTGTGATACGGCGTGGCCAGGTGTGCACACCTGCGGGAGTGTTGACATTGGGGCCAGATGCTTCAATGTTGTGGGGGCCGTTCTGGGCGTTGTGGGATGGCGGCGGCATTCCTGGTTACTACCCCCAGAGGCCAGAAATGTCTTCAGATATTGCCAAATGTCTCCTGGGGGACAAAAGTCAACCCCAGTTGAGAACATTTCCCAAAATGTATTGTGTGGAACCCAAGTTTAATGGGATACGTATCCATTTTTACATGTTAGTTATTTTAGTTATTTTGTGCCCTTTCTTAAAAAAAAAAAAATTATTTATTTATTTGACACAGAGAGAGATATCACAAATAGGCAGAGAGACAGGCAGAGAGAGACGGAGAAGCAGGCTCTCCGCTAAGCAGAGAGCCCGGTGCAGGGCTCGATCCCAGGATGCTGGGATCAGGACCTGAGCCGAAGGCAGATGCTTAACCAACTGAGCCACCCAGGTGCCCCATTTTGGACTATATTTTTAGTCGGCATTATCATGTATGTTTCCGTGTACTTACATAACCCACGTGCTTCTCACTAAAAAAAATCTGTCAACGATCTCCACATAATTTTGTGATTCTTTTTTTTTCCTGTATTGCTTTATGGCATGTCTGATGTCACAGAACCTTTTGAGCATTTAGGTTTGGATATTTCCTTGTTTTTTCCCGTCATTCTCTGGCCTACCAAGCCTAGTGCTGGCAGATCACAGGGGATGTGGGTAGGAGGGCTGGTGCTCCTGGGTCCCTTTCTACAGCGCTCTCCCCGAGCACACAGTGCCCTGGGAGGAAAGATTGTCCGTGTGGAAGGGCCCTTGCTTCGAAAAGCTGGGGTTCTTATTTTTTCCTAAAACCATTCCTTTGCTCTTTTTTTTTTTTTTTTAAATTTTATTTATTTGACAGAGAGAAATCACAACTAGGCAGAGAGGCAGGCAGAGAGAGAGGAGGAAGCAGGCTCCCTGCGGAGCAGTTAGCCCGATGCGGGGCTCCATCCCAGGCCCCTGAGATCATGACCTGAGCCGAAGGCAGAGGCTTTAACCCATGGAGCCACCCAGGCGCCCCCATTCCTTTACTCTTAATAACAAGTCCACCATGAAAGTTTTGAGTGTCAGGGGTTTTGTTTTGTTTATTTATTTGACAGAGATCACGAGTAGGCAGAGAGGCAGGCAGAGAGAGAGAGGGAGAAGCAGGCTCCCCACCGAGCAGAGAGCCCGATGTGGGGCTTGGTCCCAGGACCCTGGGATCATGACCTGAGCTGAAAGCAGAGGCTTAACCCACTGAGCCGCCCAGGCGCCCCTGAGTGTCAGTTTTTAATGATGCCAATGATAGTCACCGTTTGCAAAGCAAGGCTGTAATTTTAAATTCTACCAGCAATGTCCTAAGGCCTTCCAAGTCAGAATTTCTGAAACAGATTCTGATGCCATGAAATCACCTTCCTTGTTAGAATTTGGCTGTGACTTGAATGGACATGTGGGCATTTAACTTGGGAATGCTTCCCCTGCCCCATACAGTTTGTTTTAACAGGGTTTAGTATCTGATTTTGAGTGTTAACTCAGTAAGAGGCACCTCCCCAAATCTTGTTTGAAAAATAAAGTGATTTCTTGACGAATGTTTTCCTTAATATGAGTTGTTGACCGAACACCTCCCGGGGCTGGGGGACGTGAAGCTGGGTTGGAGGGTGGCCAGCAGGTGACTTGTGCTCGAGACTTCCCATACACAAAATGAAAACTCCTTGAACCGCAGTGACAGTTTCCTGAAAGGTGTCTGGGAAAAGATCTCTCTTTTTTTTTTTTTTCAAATACAGAATTTTGAGAATTTTCTTGGATTCCTCGACAGCTTTCTTAAGCTTTATTAATAAACAGGTTTAGTTTGAAAAAGGATCCTCAGTTAAATGTTTTTTTGGGAAATGCTAGTAAGCAAAACAAAAAAAAAGAGGGAGAGATGTCGTTTGCCAAGGCTCAGGCCCGTGGCTGTAGTCGGCGGTGTGACCGAGAGCATGTAAACTTGAAATTCCCCTCGAATTTCTGGCATTTCTCTGTCAGTGGAACTGATCATGCTCGTTAGTAAAATAAAGCTGCTTTGGAGAGCAGCTGTGAAGCTGCTGGGCTGGGGAATTAAAACCCTTTGCTCTTAGTCTGGCAGCTGAGGGAGGGATTGGCCGGAGGGACAGGGCCGGGCTGCTGCTCCCGCCTCGGGCATGTTTGGAGACTCACTGAAAAATGCAAACGCCTTGATGTCACCAACGTGAGCAACTTCTAGATGGGTTAAAAATAGAAGAGTTCAGTTTTTAAAGTATCACATGTCTCTTTGGACAGCTCTGCCTTCAGGCCAGGGGTTGGAAGCCATCCCGCTGTGGGCTCCTCTCGTCTGGCCCTGGGGCCGCGTGTTCTACGTTTGAAAAGGTCATAAAAGCAGGAAAGCAGAATCTAGGGAGGACAGTGCGCAGCTTGCAAAGCCTAAAAGGTTCCTGTCTGGCCGTTTACAGACGAGTTCGCTGACCTCCACTCGGCGCCCAGCCGAAACGCCGCCGGAGGTCAGTCCGATCTGAGTGGATAAAGTTGCATAAGTCTGTTGGGGAAACACGAGCAAGAAAAGGGAGGAAGTAGGATAGTTTCCTTTCGTAGTCCTGCCGGGATCGGCCTGTACGGAGAGCTCCTGCGCCAGAATTAAGACTCGCCAAGGCCTCCCTATGACCACGGGCTGGAAGCCGACTCTGTGCCCAGTCGTTCTTCTCTTTTGTTGGCATCTGAGCCCTGGGGAACCTTGCTTTGCTGATAAAGTCAGTATATAGGGTCGAATTCTCTCATGGGTGCCACCTCCTGGCCCAGAAGTCATTCCGGGATCCCGGCTGCTGCTGGGAAAGCAAGGACGGTTCCTTGGTCATGGGCCTGTCCTGTGGGCGGCAGTCCCCGCGTTGGCCGGCCTCTGGGCTTGGGAGTGGTGGGCGTGAGGGCCCGTGGGCCCTGGGGAAGGGCTCCAAAGTGTGGGCCAGGGGACTGGGGGACGGCTGGCCGGGCTCCTGGGGGGCTGGGCTGGGGGTGCCCTCACTGGTCTTTTGTTTTTCAGGGCTTGTTTTTTCTTTCTAGAATCCTCCCCTCCCCAACTTTTTTGTTTGCTTGTTTTCAAATCTCTTTCAGCATTTCTTTTGTAAAAGGAGTAAGAAAGGGGACTGATAATCTTCGGCTCTTTTCCCACAGCTGTTTTTTCGTGGACGTTTTGATGTGTCTGGAAGTGTTCGTTTCTCTGTTTCAATTTTCATGTCAGTCCAGTATATCCTAAGAAGGTGACCTGTGACTTTTGAATTTTAAAAATTTCTCTATTTTTTTATTTTCCCCATTTTTTTCAAAAACGATTTTATGTGACTCGATCTCCAAGTGGATAATTTAATTAATTGAGTTTGCGTGCAGTGGAAAACCTTATGGAGCACTGCCAGTATCTCTGCCTTCAAAGCTTAAAGGAATGTTTCTTTAATGTATTTGTTTCACATAATAAATATGTTGAAAGCAACGATGATAATGCAAATAAAACATTTAAATGTTTTCTCATTTTGGTTATATTCTTGATAGGGTGTCATTACAATTACCTGAAAAATATGTCTAGACTAGTCAGAATAATCGCGTGTTCCAAATAGTTATTGTAACGTGCTTTGCTATGTTTGACGTGGTTCCTCATTGAAAGGAGACATCCTGGTACTGTAATGTAAGTACACAGACAACTAAATGTGTGTGTGTGTGTACACACGGTTTATACAGGTTACATGGCATTAATTGTGAAGGAAGCATTACAGCGAAGAGAAACCCGCAGATAATAAAGTTTATCCTGTAAATGCCCCGAAACTCATTTTAAGGGGTTAGAAAATGTCCTAAAGTGATCCTAGATGTGTTTGCCATTCCAGCCTTGTGTTTGCACAACCAGCACTGAGCCTCTAAGGAAAAAATGTCACAGTCTCTACTGCTAAGGAGGACAAATTCAAGTGTGGAAGTACAGTGAACCTTAGTGTAGGTTTCGCGGATGCGGTGAGGACTGTCAGAGCCCTGGGCTGGGATGTTGGTGTGAGTGTCGATCTGAGGTGGTGTGAGAGCAAGCAGTAGAAGACCGGAGGTGGGCTGTGCAGTTCCCAGACTACCAGAGGGAAATGCAGCCACGGAGAACTTCATTTCAGCAAAAGGGTGTTAAGAAGAAAGAAGAGGGGTGCCTGGCTGGCCCAGTTGGTGGGACACGTGACTCTTGATCTGGGAGTTGTAAGTTTGAGCCCCACGTTGGATGTAGAGCTTACGTAAAAACTTGGAAAAGGAGAAGAAGAGAACAAGGAGGTTTACTTGGCATCTTAAAAGCAAACAACTAATACAAGATGGCATGAGTAAGCACAGTATGGATAACTACAATTCACGTAAAAGGTTTAAGTCTCCCGGGTGATGATAACTCCAGATTTAGAAGAGTGAAATCTAGTAAATGCTGTTTATGTGTGATAACATCTAGAGCACAAGGAGGTAGGCAACTAATCACTATCAGTCCTAACAAGAAGAAAGCAGGTTTAGTAACATTACATTGGACACAACCAGACTCAGGTTACGGAGCGCTGGGGGACTTCGTCATGTTGCTCAAAGGTATGATTAATAATCATAAATTAATGACACAGTAAAACTTGCCAAAAATAGAAGTTGCCAGTTGTATATGTAAAAAGGAGGACTCTTAACGTGGCTCTTTGCAAGCTGCAAAGTAGACCAAAGAAAAGAAAGGATGTGGGAGGGTAGTTCCTAGCCTGACCCTGTTGGCATTTGGGGCCAGATCATTCTCTGTGAGGGAGCCATCCTGTGTACCGCCCATTACTGAACAGCACCCCAGTCCCTACTCACTAGACACCAGTAGCTACCTGTCTCCCTAATTGTGATAGCCAGCTGTGTTTCTGGATGTTTCCAGATGTCCTCGGGGAGTCAAATCGCCCCCAGTTGAGAGCCACTGATCTCAAGGATTTAAATAATGTGGCCATAGATACATATAGGAATTTGTACCCAACAAACCTAAAATACAGATTCTCTTCATTTACGTGAATCAGTTAACAAAACTGGTCACCATGGGGCGCCTGGGTGGCTCAGTGGGTTAAAAGCCTCTGCCTTCGGCTCAGGTCATGGTCCCGGGGTCCTGGGATCGAGCCCCGCATCGGGCTCTCTGCTCAGCAGGGAGCCTGCTTCCTCCTCTCTCTCTGCCTGCCTCTCTGCCTACTTGTGATCTCTGTCTGTCAAATAAATAAATAAAATCTTTAAAAAAAAAAAACAAAAAAACTGGTCACCTACAGGCCACGAAGGAAAACCCCAGTTTCACCCAAAAAGTAAGTCCTATGGGCCAGATTCTCAGGCCATAATGCACCCTGGTTAGAACCTAAGAGTGAAGGGATAGCGAAAAATAACTCCCTGAAAATGTTAAGACCCCCTTCGTTGTATCTCTTAGATTGAAAGAGGAGATCAAAAACTATTTTCAGACTGTGTAAGTGAATGGCAGAGGGCTGCGTACCGCAGTCATAGAATCAGGCAGAAACAGTTCTCAGGAGAAAGAAAATGTATAACCTAAAGGTTTTAGAGCGCAAGAGAAGTAAATTCATTCGGTTTCAACTCAAGAAACCAGGAGAACACGTCAAAGAAAATAGAGGCAAATCTGTTTTTGCTTTTTGCAAATCGGATTAAGAAGAAATGAGAGCACAACATTTACAAAAAGGATATAACTGTATATATGAGGATTTTTATTTTTATTTTTTAAAGATTTTATTTATTTGACAGATCACAAGTAGGCAGAGAAGCAGGCAGAGAGAGAGGAGGAAGCAGGCTCCCTGCTGAACAGAGAGTCCGATGCGTGGTTTGATCCCAGGACCCTGGGATCATGACCTGAGCTGAAGGCAGAGGCTTTACCCCACTGAGCTACCCAGGCGCCCCCATGAGGATTTTTAAATAGGAATACCACACGTGCAGTTTGATGGCAACAAATCTGGAAGCCTTCTGGATGGTTTATGAGGAAGTTGTAAATGACCAGCATTGACCTTGGAGGTGGGAAACCTGTACAGACCAGCTTCTTTAGATGAAATTGAGAAGGTCGTCAGGGATTTATCTGTTTAAATAGACGCTAGAAACCATTGTGTGAGTTAGATGAAACTTTGTATAAAGTGTAGCGACCATTAACTAAATAAAAATTTGTATGTCGTCATATTACATGGTCAAGGTTCAGGGTAAAGAAAAGATACGGGAATGTGAACTCAAAGTGGTAGGTAAACGCCCTGTAATCCCGGATTTGCATTGTACAGAGTAGTGTTAATTCGTTCCGAAAAAAATTTAATGAGAAAATACTTCCTGTGTCCCCTGAAAAGCCTAGGAACAGTTACCAGCCGGTAGCAGTGAGCAACAGTGGTACCTAGACTGTGGTCTGTGCGTACCATTTCCCACTGAAAGAAATCTGAGCCCCTTGGATGAATGGCAAAGTCAGAGTTTGGTGCACAAAATGAACAAGATGATCACGGAGTAGCTCGTTTTACCTGAAAGCAAGAAAGTTACTGAGAATTAGTAGGGTGTGTTAAAGGCTCTAATTGGTAACTAAAGGGGCTTGCATTGGCCAAACATGGGATAATTTGGAACATTAAAAGATATATGCATTTATATGAAACTCTGCTAATTTTTTTTAAGGTTTTTAAAATTTATTTACTTGACAGAGATCACAGGCAGAGAGGCAGGCAGAGAGAGAGGAGGAAGCAGGCTCCCTGCTGAGCAGAGAGCCTGATGCGGGCCTCAATCCCAGGACCCTGAGATTATGACCTGAGCTGAAAGCAGGGGCTTTAACCCACTGAGCCACCCAGGCGCCCTACTCTGCTGATTTTTGAAACAGTCAAACCCATGAGGTAATAAGGTACTAAAAAATTGTTCACTGTTGGAGAATGCTGGGGAATCTGCGGTGTTCTGAAAATTGATGACCAGCAGGAAGGCAGCCGGTTTAAGGAACCCCATCCCTGGGGCTGCAGCGTGGAGGTTGGACTTGGGGGTGGGGTGGGGGTTGGGAAGGGTGGCTGCGGGAGAAAGGTCCGGAGGCATTGCTTGGGCGGTCACGAAATGGAGATGTGAGGGGGTGCTTGGCCCCCTGTCCAGTGGGGTGAGTGTTTCTGTAAATCTGTGGAATGAAAACTAGGTGACTCTTCTCCAGAGTGAAATTCTGGAAAATAATCTTCACAGTTGCAATCAGAGCCTTTACCACCCAGCATTGGAACCCAGATGCTTACGATCAGTAGTATCAGGAGTCTGTCCCACGCTGTCAGTCTACGTTTGCTACATTGTATGTTTCTTGTATGTGTCCATGTGCACGAACAAGGAGTTCTTTCCTTTTCAGTCATTTGTGTTACGGTACTTTGGAGATGCCTGACTTCTAAACCTTGACTATGGGAGGTGCTGCGTCTGCTCATAAACATGAGGCTGTCATTTTTTTTCGAGTCTCGTGAATGTTTGTGGAGCACTTGCGCGGGGGGGGGGCAGGGGGGGGCGCAGTATTGAGCGCTGCATCCCCGCGGTGGTTGGAAGTTGGTTCCCGTTTGCCCACGGATCGCCGTCTTCCTCCACGCCGAGTGTTTCTCATTCTGAAAGACACCATCATTCATACATGGGATTCATGAAATCAACACGGAGGCATCAAAGTCCTGCAGGTTACGAGATACTGTACCAATTTCCCTGTGAGTTCTACAGTCACGTTAGAAACAAGGTTCCCGTATTCTCAGAGATCATGTGTCAAAGACACAGCAGGGCTTCCGAGCCAGACAGACCGACCTCACAAAGGTATTTGACCTCTGAGGTCCCTGTCACTAATGATCTACCAGAGTGTTCTGGTTAACCACTGGTGTGAATCCCGTCACCCCATAAAACAACCGTCTCATGATGCTCAAGGCTGCCTGGGTCAGGAATTTGGGGAGGGGTACAGTGGAAATGGCCCCTCTGCTCCAGGTGATTGGGTCCTGAGCTAGGAAGACTCAGGCTGGCTGTGGCTTGATGGCTGAGGGCTGGAGTCTTGGGAGGACTTTCCTCAAGTCATTTCTACCGCTTTCTCATTCCACGTGAGTCACAGAGATCAGCCCAGATTCAAGAGCACAGCTCAGTGGGAGGAGCCGGTGAATTAGGGGGTACGTTTTAAAAGGGCCTCATATGGGTCGTGACATATGGAGTAGGCATTTAGGTGATAGTTCTCTCTTCCCCCTCTTTGTACAAAATGAACAGCAAGCCTCTTAGAACGAATTTTCCATGTATCCGTGCATCAGCATGGACTGTATGAGTAGGCCTGTAACACAGCTTTGAGATAATGTTCTTCCAAATTGGTAGAGATTTCATCTTTTTTTTTTTTTTTTTTTTTTAGTATATGTGCTGCCGAAGCAAGCACTCATTTTTTTTTTTTTTAAAGATTTTATTTATTTATTTGACAGAGATCACAAGTAGGCAGAGAGGCAGGCAGAGAGAGAGGAGGAAGCAGGCTCCCTGTGGAGCAGAGAGCCCGATGCGGAGCTCGATCCCAGGACTCTGGGATCATGACCTGAGCTGAAGGCAGAGGCTTTAACCCACTGAGCCACCCAGGTGCCCCGAGATTTCATCTTTTGAGTGCTTCTGCCTTAACCAGCTCAGTCACCAAGAGTCAACGTGCCCACATGGCTGACCCGGAGAGCATGTGGTGGACGGGTACGGCGTGCTTGGAGAGTAGCACCAAAGCCCAGTTCCACCAGCACTTTGCAGGGATTGATGGTGTTCAGAGATTTTTGTAACAGTGTCAAAATTGCTAAGGTTTGTGCATTTTGGGTACTTCTGCTTCAGGCCCTGGCAGGTCTAACGTCTTATTTCTTCTGTTCCATTGGCCTGTTTATTGGTTCTTTGCCGTTACCCACACTGGGTTGTTACCGTGGCCTCGTAGGGCATTTTGGAAGTCGGTATGTCTTAAAGCTTTTGAGAGTAATTTAGCGATGCGTGGAGGCGTGTTCCCCCATATGCCTATTAGAGTAGGCCTCATTTCTCAAAAATGCCGGAATCTTGATTGGGACTGCAGCCCCATGACTTACAGGTAATGACACGTGCCAAGAACAACGGGTAGACCCTCCGTGAACTGTCAGGAGAGGCAGCCCCGCAGAGCTGGCGGGTCCGAGGTTAGTGTGCGCAAACCGGGGGCATTTCTTATCCAGCAGCCCACCAGAAAGTGTAGTAACAATGAGATACTTTTGACAGTGGCGAGAAAAAACAGAAGATACTTAGGAATAAGTCTGACCAGGAATACAGTAGACCTCCACGGAGACCATCGGACTTCCTGGGGATGCGGGAGGGGGGCCCCTGCTCTTAGATGGGGTGACCTGGTACTAGAGAGATGCCTCTTTTCCCCAGATTGGTCCATAAACACCTTTGGACGTTGTCGTAAGGTTCTGTCTTGACAGCAGGGACCCTGTCCTGTCT
Organism: Eira barbara; assembly: GCA_020311275.1. NCBI lineage: Eukaryota > Metazoa > Chordata > Mammalia > Carnivora > Mustelidae > Eira > Eira barbara. Next base: position 2,960,713 of record JAHRIG010000369.1, on the reverse strand, counting down.
GCTACTCCATCCCAGTCTCTAGAATACAGAGACGACCGTCAGTGAAGATTTGTGGACTGAATGAAGGTGCGGCAAATGTGTGCCCTCCCTTTCCCCTGGACGGTTGCTGGGAGCCCTTTCCAGGCCGCTCTTGGATGAAACCGTCCTGTTAATGATTGATGACGGGCAACTGTAGTTGATTTCACCGTTCCCCTGCGGATGGCATACAGGTTCTCTTTCCATTTATTATTAAGGTGCTTAAAAAACATTGTGAGCATCTAGCTTTTCTTGCTGTGAGTTTTTAACGGCCTTTGATGTGAGGCTTTTGAGCACAGGGAAGATTTTTTGAGATTATTTTGAATTGACATGTTTTTAGGCTGCAAAGTTACGGTCCTATTCTTTTCTTATGCTTTATGTGGACTTTATAAATTTTACTATTCTCTGTGTAACTTGGTAAATTTGGGGGCACCTGGGTGGCTCAGTGGGTTAAGCCTCTGCCTTTGGCTCAGGTCATGATCTCAGGGTCCTGGGATCGAGCCCCATGTCAGGCTCTCTGCTCAGCAGGGAGCCTGCTTCCTCCTCCTTCTCTGCCTGCCTCTCTGCCTGCTTGTGATCTCTCTCTCTCTCTGTCAAATAAATAAATAAAATATTTTAAAAAAACAAAACAAAAAAAAACTTTGTAAATTTTAACCTTTTCTTTAAGGTAAACTTTGATCAACTCAAGATGGTCAGACTTTATTGTTTTTTAAAATTTTTTATTTTTTAAAATATTTTAATTAATTAATTTGATAGAGTGAGAACAAGCAAGGGGAGCAGCAGAGGGAGAGGAGGAAGCAGGCTCCCCACTGAGCAGAGAGCCCGATGTGGGACTCAATCTCAGGACCCTGGGATCATGACCTGAGCAGAAGGCAGAGACTTAACCCACTGAGCCACCCAGGTGTCCCAGACGAAATCATTTTTAATGATTAGTCCCACTTACAACTTAAATTCCCTTACATGTTCCAAACCATAGTTTTAATACTTATTTTAAAAAAGATTTATTTATTTTTGGAGAGCGAGAGAGTGCAAGTGAGGGGGAGGGACAGAGTGGGAGAGAGAGAGAGAATCCCAAGCAGACTCCCCACTGAGCGTGGAGCCCCACGTGGGCTCAGTCTCACTACCCTGCGGTTATGACCTGAGCTGAAACCAGGAGTGGGCCGCCGAACTCACTGCGCCCCCTAGTGTTTAATTCTTGAGTGTACTAGGCTTAATTGTCATTGGAAACACCTGGAATATCTGCCCAAACAAGTAAAACCTTACCAATTAGACATCATAATTTAAAATTACATACATAATGAATCTCAAGTTCTTTCCAGACCTGTCTGCCAGGAAATGCGCTTTGCAATCCCCAGTACCTAGAAGAGTGCCGCGCAATCCATAAACTTGCGTAGATGAAGAATGTTTACAGTCTCTGTACATTTCTCTCTTACACCTTTTCACAAAATTAAAAATCATGTCTAAAATCAGAAGCTTAATTGTATATTTATTTATTTTTTTAAATATTTTTATTTATTTGACAGACAGAGATCACAAGTAGGCAGAGGCAGGCAGAGAGAACGGGGGAAGCAGGCTCCCTGCTGAGCAGAGAGCCCGACGCAGGGCTCGATCCCAGGACCCTGAGATCATGACCTGAGCCAAAGCCAGAGGCTTTAACCCACTGAGCCACCCAGGCGCCCCTATATTTTATTTATTTTTTTAAAAAAGATGTATGTATTTATTTGAGAGGGAGAGAGAGAGTGGGGGGAGTAGTAGAGGGAGAGAATCTTCTAGCAGACTCTCCTCTGAGCGGGGAGAGCCCAAGGCAGGGCTCGATCCCAGGACCCTGACATCATGACCTGAGCCGAAACCAAGTCAGATGTTGAACCATCTGAGCCACCCAGGTGCCCCAATTATACATTTTAAATTAGAGTCAAGGCTAAAATGTAAGATTAGTTTGCCAGATTTTCTTAAGTACTACAAATACCTCAAAGGTCAAATACATAGTTCATTCTGAAGCTTAACATAAAAATATTAAAATCTAAATTTTCCACAGGGCTTAACATGACCCCTAAGGCAATAATTAAATCCTCTCAGACAGGGGTGCCTAGGGGAGCTCAGTCAGGAAAGCATCTACCTTTGGCTCAGGTCATGATCGCCGGGTCCTGGGATCAAGTCCCGTGTCGAGCTCCCTGCTCAGTGGGGAGCCTGCTTCTCCCGTGTCCCTGCCTGTGGCTCTGCCTACTTGTGTTCTCTCTGTAAACAAATAAAATATTGAAAAAAAAAATCCTCTCAGACAAGCAGGAGTTCCCATGTGGGGGACCCATGCTGGCCGAAGGGTTGTGGCTGGGATGAGGAGAGATGGGCCCTGCGCTGTTACGGCCTCTGCCTGCCCTCCGCCCCGCCATGTGGTGCTCCCCAGCCCGCAGGAAGCCTTCCCTGATTCGTCCACCTGCTCTGAGCACAGAAGACTTCGCTGCCACTCGGATTCAGTCTGTTTATATCTGTTCTTTTCTGAAAAAAATGAAACTTCGTCCCGTCCGCCTGGACAGGAATGCCTAGAAACATTAAAATGCCTGCCTGTTGGATTCGGGCCACATTTCATACGTTGATCTGCCTTTAACGTCACAACACTAACACTGTATTCTTAGGCTGGTTCTGAAAAGAGGGTAACACCTTTTATGGCAGTTTGTTCGCGTGGCCGAAGTTACTCGGTCCCTGAGTCTCAGGACCCCTTCAGGTTCCAGGTTTCCCTTCACCTCTGCCAGCAAAGTGTGGCACCCTTGCTGGAGTTTAATCGTTGCTAGATGAAAAACGGGTATTACTTAAAAATTTGTGTTTCTTTAATTACTGGTGCGAGTTTTAGTGTTTCTGTACATGAAGATCGGAAGATTGTGTTTTCTTCATCCGTATTAGTCTGGCTAGAACTCTTGAAAGGGTAGCAAAGGGACAACGTCAGTACACGATGTGTCCTTTTTTTTACTGGATGAAATCTGCAGAGGTAGAACAGACAAAAGTGCGTGCAGCCCTTCCCCAGCACGTATCATAAGGACACTGGGTTGACTTCCTTCCAGCCGGACTGTGGAGCTCCGTGTGATGGTAAGATGTTAAGGCAGTGTTGGGGCGCCTGGGTGGCTCAGTGGGTTAAAGCTTCTGCCTTTGGCTCAGGTCATCGGGCTCTCTGCCTGCCTCTCTGCCTACTTGTGATCTCTCTGTGTCAAATAAATAAATAAAATCTTTAAAAAAAGAAGAAGTTAAGGCAGCGTTGCTGGAGTTTGAACATAATAGGAACTTACTTTTCTGTGTAATGCAGGGAAGAAATAGGGATTAATTGATGGTTTCAAAACTCAAGTTAGCCCGGGATTTTGCCTCATGCCTCACAGAGCAGTTACAGATGCGCTTGCCGACCCTTCATTCTTGTTGGCCGCTGTGAGTTGATTTCCCAGTTAATGCTGGATTTCCTGCGGGCGCTCAGACGGTGGCTGGGGCCAGGCGTGGCTGGCAGCCGGGAGGCCTGCATCCGAGCCCAGGAAGTGGTGCAGGTGAGCCCCGCGAAGGCTGCTGGGAGCTGGTTGCCTGCCCGCCTGCAGGTCGCAGTCCGCGTTCCCACCCGGAGGAGAGGAGCTGCTGTCGGGGAGTGGGGTTCGGAGGGGGCCTCCGCAGGTTAGGAGCAACACACTTGCGGGTGCCCCTCCTTGGCCTGGTGCTGCCTGGGGGGGGGCCCCCCCCCGGGCCCATCAGCCTCTTGAGCCAATGGCGCCACCTGCTGGCGCTTCCCTCCCACTCTTTGGTGTTGGTCCTGTAGGAATGCTGGTCACCCTCCTGCTCTGCCCCACTGTGTGTTAGTCACACAGAATTACTCCCATCCCCCCCAGTCCTTTTTATTTTATTTTTTATTTTTTAAAAGATTTTATGTATTTATTTGACAGATATCAGAAGTAGGCAGAGAGGCAGGCAGAGAGAGAGGAGGAAGCAGGCTCCCTGCTGAGCAGAGAGCCCGACGCAGGGCTCGATCCCAGGACCCTGAGATCATGACCTGAGCCGAAGGCAGAGGCTTAACCCACTGAGCCACCCAGGCGCCGCTCCCCCCCGCCCTTTTTAAAAACTTCCTTGGGTGGTATTCTGTCGTAGAGGGAGGACGTGTTTTCAAAGCGTTTGGCACAAATGACAAGTTTTCCATTTAGAATGGTTATACCAATTATATCAGACATTGTGGTTTTACCCAGTTTTGTTAGAAGGACCGCAAATCCATATGTCTTTGAGAGACGCCTGGGGGGCTCTGTTGGTAAAGCCTCTGCCTTTGGCTCAGGTCATGATCCTGGCATCCTGGGATCGATTCTGTGTGGGGCTCTCTGCTCAACAGGGAGTCTGCTTCTTCCTCTGCCTGCCACTCCCCAGCTGGTGTGCTCTTGCTCTCAAATAAATAAATAAAATCTGTAAAAAAAAAAAAAAAAAATCCATGGGGTGCCTGGATGGCTCAGTGGGTTAAAGCTTCTGCCTTTGGCTCAGGTCATGATCCCAGAGTCCTGCGATCGAGCCCCACATCGGGCTCTCTGCTCAGCGGGGAACCTGCTTCCTCCTCTCTCTCTCTCTGCCTGCCTCTCTGTCTACTTGTGGTCTCTGTCAAATAAATAAATAAAATCTTTAAAAAATAATCCCATGTGTTTTGAACAAAATTCTGACTTTCCCCCAGTATTTATTGTAAACATTTGGGGACAGAAAGTTTGAAAGAGTGGGATGGAGACCCCCTACCAGCTAGATTCAACAGTCGTTGACTCTGGCCTCACGTTGTTTGGCTCTGTGTGTGCCTGGGACCATTTGAAGTACGTTCTGGGGGTTGTGACCACAGCCTGAAGCATCACAGCCCTCGCTCCTCAAAACAGAGGTGTTTCGTACAAGTGAGAAGCGCTGCCGCATGTAACGGCCCTTGGTCTCTCCTGTCGCCCAGCCCGCTGCATGCGCCTCCCCCCGGGGCTCCTGCACTGCCTCCGGCAGCTTTTGCACTTTGCATTTGCATTTGGTGGCTCTTTCTTTACCCCCCTTGAACCCAGAACAGACCCTCACCTTCTTTCTAATCCTGCAAGTGTGAAACGTTAAAGAACTTCTTGCTTTGAATTTCACCCTTACAGAGAAGTTGCAAAAATTGTGCAAAGACTTCCCATCTGCCTTCCCCAGTGTTAACATTTTGCCAAGTCTGTGCACCCCCCGTGCCTTACTGTATGTGTGCGCATGCGTGCACATGCATACACACGCACGTGTGCCTGCAGACTCGAGAGGGAGCCCCTTACAGACACGAGGCCCCTGGATACTTCAGTGTGCGTTTCAAAGCAAGGATACCGTCTTCTTTGGCCATAGCACAGTGATCAAAACCAGGACAGTAGCTGGCAAGATACCCTTCTCCGCTGGATGTAAATGTTGTCTGCTGTCTCATTAGGGAGCTTTAAAGCAGGAAGGAAGTAACAGTTTTGGGGCCCAGAACCCAGTTCAGGATCACACCTACTTACCTGTCCCTTCCCTTTCTGGAGTGGTCCGCCCGCCCTCTCACGCTGGCGCTTGGGAAGCTTGCTGGCAGGTTCCTATGTAGGCTGTGGTTTGTGGGGACAGCCTCAGGATTGGGCAGGGCTACATGGTGGTGTCAGGTATCTTCTGTCCTTTCTGGGGGGGCTGTGATGTTCTGTCTCATTACCGATGATGGGAATTTTCACCATCTGGTCAGGATGTTTTCTCTTCATGGTGAGGCTCCTGTTTTCCCCTGTAAGTAATAGTATCCGTGGCTTGTATCCGGAGACCCCATGTGTCTTCTCCTTCTCACGCCCAGCGTTGGCCCCGTGGTGGTTCTTGCCTGAAGGAGCGATTACTATGCCCGGTGTCCGTGATGATCGGATGGTACCCTCCTGTACGTGCTGGTCGGGACGCTGTGATCACTCAGAGCTTTCCGTCCCCCCACTTGCTTATTCATGTACGTGTGTCTATCACAACGGACTCACCGATTCTTTTCTTTTTCTCGTTTTTATTTTCAACCACCCAGCGCTCATTGTGGCAGGTGCACCCCCTAATCCCCATCCCATCTCCCCTGTCCTGTTACCCTCCCCTCCCAGTTTGTTCTTGATAGTTAAGAGTCTGTTTCCTGGTTTGTCTCTCCCTCTCTCTTTCTCTTTGCTTGTTGTTTCTTAAATTCCGCATATGAGTGTAATTGTGAAATTCTGCGATATTCGTCTTCCTCTGACTGACCGATTTCACTTAGCCTGATACCCTCTAGCTCCATCCGTGTTGTCGCAAATGGCAAGATTTCATTCTTTGTTATGGCTGAGTGGTAGTCCATTACACACGCACGCGCACGCGCGCACACACACAGACACACACAACCCAAACATGTTCTTTACCCATTCGTCAGTCAGTGGACGCTTGGGCTGCTTCCATATCTTGACTCTGTAGATACTACTGCTGTAAACATAGGGGTGCATGCATCTCTTTGAATTAGTGGTTTTTTTAAACATTTTTTGTTTTACTTTTTAAAAAAATTTAACTTCAGTTAATTAACACATAGTGTATCACTAGTTTCAGAGGTAGAGCTGAGTGATTCATCAGTTGCGTAGAACACCCAGTGCTCATTACATCACATGCCCTCCTGAATGCCCGTCCCCCAGGTACCCCATCCCCCCACCCCCTCCCCTCCAGCCATCCTCAGTTTGTTTCCTGTGATTAAGAGTTTCTCATGGTTTGTCTCCCTCTCTGATTTCCATCTTGTTTTATTTTTCCTCTCTTCCCCTATGATCGTCTGTTTTGTTTCTTTAATTCCACACGTGAGCGAGATCATGCGGTAGTTGTCTTCCTCTGATTGACTTATTTTGCTCAGCATAATCCCCTCCAGTTCCATCCATGTCATTGCGAATGGCAAGATCTTTTTTGGTGGCTGCATAATATTCCATTTTATGTATATGTGTGTGTGTGTGTATGTGTATATATGTGTGTGTATGTATATATATACATATGTGTGTGCATGTATGTGTGTGCATATATATGTATATATATATACACACACACACACCACATCTTCTTTATCCATTCATGTGTGGATGGTCATCTAGGTTCTTTCCATAGTTTGGCTGTTGTGGACATTGCTGCTGTAAGCATTTGGGTGCACGCGCCCCTTCAGGCCACTCCATCTGCATCTTTGGGGTAAATACCCAGTAGTGCGATTGCTGGGTCATAGGGCAGCTGTATTCTCAACTTTCTGAGGAACCTCCATGCTGTTTTCCAGAGTGGCTGCACCAGCTTGCGTTCCCACCAACAGTGCAGGAGGCTCCCCATTCTCCGCATCCTCGCCAGCATCTGTCATTTCCAGACTTGTTAATTGTAGCCATTCTGACTAGTGTGAGGTGGCATCTCATTGTGGTTTTGATTTGTATTTCCCTGATGCCCAGTGATGGGGAGCACTTTTTCACCTGTCTGTTGGCCATCTGGATGTCTTCTTTGCAGAAATGCCTGTTCATGTCTTCTGTCCAATGCTTGACTGAATTAATTGTTTTTGGGTGTCAAGTTTGATAAGTTCTTTGTAGATTTTGGATATTAGCCTTTTATCTGATAAGACATTTGCAAATCTTCTCCCCTCCTGTAGTTTGTCTTTTGGTTTTGTTGACATTTCCTTTGCTGTGCAAAAGCTTTTCATCTTGATGAAGTCCCAACAGTTCATTTTACCTTTTGTTTCCCTTGCCTCTGAAGGTGTGTCTAGCAAGAAGTTGTGGGACCGGGATGGGGGGGGGGATTGGGATGGGAATGGGGTAACTGGGTGATGGACATTGGGGAAGGTATGTGTTGTAACAAGCACTGGGTATTATACAAGACTGATGATTCACAGACCTGTACCCCGGAAACAAATAAGACATTATATGCTAATTAATTGAATTTAAATTGAAGAAGAAGAAGTTGCTGTGCTCAAGGTCAAAAAGGTTGCTGTCTGTGTTCTCTAGGATTTTGAAGGTTTCCTATCTCATATTTAGGTCTTTTTTTTTTTTTTTAAGATTTTTAATTTATTTATTTGACAGACGGAGATCACAAGTAGGCAGAGAGGCAGGCAGAGAGAGAGGAGGAAGCAGGCTCCGCGCTGAGCAGAGAGCCCAATGCGGGGCTCAATCCTAGGACCCCGAGATCATGACCTGAGCTGGAGGCAGAGGCTTTAATGCACTGAGCCACCCAGGCACCCCTACATTTAGGTCTTTTATCCATTTTGAGTTTATTTTTGTGCGTGGTGTAAGGAAGTGGTCCAGTTTCATTCTTCTGCACGTGGGTGTCCAATTTTCCCAACACCGTTTGTTGAAGAGACTGTCTTTTGGCCTTTGGACATTCTTTTCTGCTTCATCAAAAATTACTTGACCATAGAGTTGAGGGTCCATTTCTGGGCTCTCTACTCTGTTCCATTGATCTATGTGTCTGTTTTTGCGCCAGTACCATACTGTCTTGATGATGACAGCTTTGTAATAGAGCTTCAAGTCCGGCATTGTGATGCCACCAGCTTTGCTTTTCTTTTTCAACATTCCTCTGGCTATTCAGGGTCTTTTTGGTTCCGTATAAATTTTAGGATTATTTGGTTCCAGCTCTGTGAAGAAATGCTGATGGTACTTTGATAGGGATTACACTGAATGTGTAGATTGCTCTAGGGTAGCAGAGACATTTTAACAATATTGATCCTTCCAATCCATGAGCATGGAATGCTTTTCCATTTCCTTGTGTCTTCCTCAACTTCTTTCAGAAGTGTTTTATAGTTTTCAGAGTACAGATCCTGTCTTTCCCTTTTTGGTTAGGTTTATTCCTAGGTATCTTATGGGTTTGGGTCCAATTATAGATGGGATTGACTCCTTAATTTCTTTTTCTTCTCATTGTTAGCTTATACAAATGCAGCTGATTTCTGTGCGTTGATTCTGTATCCTGCCACTTTGCTGAATTCCTCTGAATTCTGGCAGTTTTGTGGTGGAGTCTTTTGGGTTTTCCACATAGCGTATCATGTCATCTGCAAAGAGTGAGAGTTTGACTTCTTTGCTGATTCGGATGTAGAACCACCCTTGCAGCCCAGGAATAAATCCCACTTGGTCCTGGTGAATCATCCTTTTGATGTACTGTTGGATCCTATTGGCTAGTATCTTGGTGAGAATTTTTGCATCTGTGTTCATCAGGGGTATTGGTCTGTAATTCTTCTTTTTGGTGGGGTCTTTGTCTGGTTTTGGGATCAAGGTAATGCTGGCCTCATAGTATGAGTTTGGAAGATTTCTTTCCATTTCTTTCCATTTTTTTTGAAACACCTTCAGAAGAACAGGTATTAGTACTTCTTTAAGTCTTTTGTAGAATTCCCCTGGGAAGCTGCCCAGCCCTGGACTTGTGTTTATTGGGAGATTTTTGATGACTGCTTCAATTTCTTGAGGAATATGGGTCTGTTTGGGTTTTTTCTTTTTTCCTCTCCTATTCTGAATGACAGCTGTGGTAGTTTATATGTTTATAGGAATGCATCCATTTCTTCCAGATTGTCAAATTTGCTGGTATATAGTTGCTCATAATATGTTCTTATAATTGTTTGTATTTCTTTGGTGTTAGTTGTGATCTCTCCTCTTTCATGCATGATTTTATTTTTATTTTTTTTTTATTATTATTTTTTATTATTTATTTTTTATTACTTTTATTTTTTATTTTTATTTTTATTGGGCCCTTTCTCTTTTCTTTTTGATCAGTCTGGCCAGGGGTTTATCATATTAATTCTTTCAAAGAACCAGCTCCTAGTTGGTCTGTTCTGTTCTTTTGGTTTCTGTTTCATTGATTTCTGCTCTAATCTTTATTATTTCTCTTCTCCCACTGGGTTTAGGCTTTATTTGCTGTTCATTCTCCAGCTCCTTCAGGTGTAAGGTTAGGTTGTGTACTTAAGACTTTTCTTGTCTCTTGAGAAAGGCTTGTCTTGCTATTTATTTCCCTCTTAGGACGGCCTTTGCTGCATCCCAAAGATTTTGAACAGTTCTGTTTTCATTTTCACTTGTTTCCATGAATTTTTTAAAAATTCTTCTTTAATTTCCTCGTTGACCCATTCATTCTTTAGCAGGATGCTCTTTAACTTCCATGTATTTGTGTTCCTTCCAAATTCCTTCCAAATTACCACTTGTGATTGAGTTCAAGTTTTAAACTGTTCTGGTCTGAAAATATGCAAGGAATAGTCCCAGTCTTTTGGTACCAGTTGAGACCTGATTTATGACCCAGTAGGTGATCTATTCTGGAGAATGTTTCATGTGCATTCGAGAAGAATGTGTATTCTGTTGCTTTAGGACAGAATGCTCTAAGTATATCTGTGAAGTCCATCTGGTTCAGTGTGTCATTCAAAGCCCTTGTTTCCTTGTTGACCTGCCATTGTTGACCATGTCCATTGCCACATGAGAGGGTTGCTGAAGTCCACGTATTATTGTATTATTACCAATTTAATTTTGTTATTAATTGGTTTATATAATTGGCTGCTCCCATATTCGGGGCATAAATATTTACAATTGTTAGATCTTCTTGTTGGATAGACCCTTTTATTATGACGTAGTGTCCTTCCTCATCTCTTATTACAGTCTTTTTTTTTTTTTAAGATTTTATTTATTTATTTGAGAGAGAATGAATGAGAGAGAGCATGAGAGAGGAGAAGGTCAGAGGGAGAAGCAGACTTCCCAAGGAACTGGGAGCCCGATGCGGAACTTGATCCTGGAAGTCCGGGATCATGACCTGAGCCGAAGGCAGTCGCTCAACCAACTGAGCCACCCAGGCGCCCTCTTATTACAGTCTTGATTTAAAATCTGATTTGTCTGATATGAGGATCGGTACCCCAGCTTTCTTTTGTCCATTAGCATGATAAATGGTTTTCCACCCCCTCACTTTCAATCTGGAGGCATCTTTGCAGATAGTGTATTGATGGGTCTTGTATTTTTTTTTTTAATATTTTATTTATTTATTTGTCAGAGAGAGAGAGAGGGAGAGAGAGCGAGTGAGCACAGGCAGACAGAGTGGCAGGCAGAGGCAGAGGGAGAAGCAGGCTCCCCGCCGAGCAAGGAGCCCAATGTGGGACTCGATCCCAGGACTCTGGGATCATCACCTGAGCCGAAGGCAGCTGCCCAACCAACTGAGCCACCCAGGCGTCCCGGGTCTTGTATTTTTGAATCCAAACTGATACACTGTGTCCTTTGATTGGAGCATTTAGCCCATTTACATTCAGCATAATTATTGAAAGATATGAACTTAATGTCATTGTATTACCTGCAAAGTCACTGTTTCTGTATATTGTCTCTGTTCCTTTCTGGTGTTTGTTACTTTTGGGCTCTCTCTTTGCTCAAAGGATCCCCTTTAATATTTCCTGTGGATCTGGTTTAGTGATCACAAATTCTTTTAGTTTCTGTTTGTCTTAGATGCTCTCTATCTCTCCTAATATTCTGAATGTCATCCTAGCTGGAGAAAGTATTCTTGCCTGCATATTTTTCTCATTTAGCACCCTGAGTATATCATGCCAGTCCTTTGTGTCCCACCAGGTCTTGTGGACCGGTCTGCTGCCAACCTTATGTTTCTAGCCATGTAGGTTAAGAACCTCTTGTTCTGAGCTGCTTTCAGGATTTTCTCCTTATCTCTGAAATTTGCAAGCTTCACTATTATATGTGGAGGTGTTGCCCTATTTTTGTTGATTTTTGAGGGGGGTTCCCTGTGCCTCCTGGACTTGAATGCCTGTTTCCTTTCCCAGATTAGGGACATTTTCAGCTATAATTTGTTCAAATAATCCTTCTGTCCCACTCCCTCCCTCTTCCTCTGGGACCCCAATTATTCCAATCTTTTTTTACTTTATGGAATTGCTGATCTTTCGAATCCTTCCCTCATGATCCAGTAGTTGTTTCTCTCTCTTTTTCTCAGCTTCCTTATTCTCCATCATTTTGTCTTCTAGATCACTGACTCTCTTCTGCCTCATTTGTCCCAGCAGAGCCTCCATTTTTTATCACATCACATTAACAGCCTTTTTTATTTTGACCTGATTAGATTTTAGTTCTTTTTCTTCTCCAGTAAGGGATTCTCTAGTGTCTTCTATGGTTTTTTCAAGCTCAGCTAGTATCTTTTTTTTTTTTTTAAGATTTTATTTATTTATTTGTCAGAGAGAGTGAGCACAGGCAGACAGAGTGGCAGGCAGAGGCAGAGGGAGAAGCAGGCTCCCTGCTGAGCAAGGAGCCCGACGTGGGACTCGATCCCAGGACGCCGGGATCACGCCCCGAGCCGAAGGCAGCCGCCCAATCAACTGAGCCACCCAGGCGTCCCCCAGCTAGTATCTTTATAATCGTTATTCTGAATTCTAGCTCTGACAGTCTACTAACATCCATATTGACTAAATCTTTGGCAGTGAGTACGGCCTCTTTTTCTCTCTTTTGGAGTGAGTTCTTCTGTCTTGTCATTGTATCCAGAAAAGAGTAAATGAAAGAAAGAGAAAATACAGAAATAGCAACTACAACACTAGAAAAATGCACACTAAACAAATCAGAAGAGAACAGAAACAACAAAAAAAAAGAATCAAACAAGAAGTTGAACAGAACAATAAACTAGATTCCAAAATAGGAAAAACATATATATATGTTTTTCTATATATATATATGTTTTTACCTATATATGTAAAATATATTTATATTTTAAAATATATTTATATTTTACATATATTTATATATATATGTGTTTTTACATATATATATGTAAAATTGAATACAATGAAAGGAAGCCAGAAATGAAAAATATATATGACGTGTAAATGTAAAAATGAAAATGAAAAAGACTTAAAAAAATTGACAATATAAGAAAATAGCTAAAACGGAAATGAAATATAAAACTGAAAGACTAAGGAATCACAAGAAAAAAACCACAAATGCTATATACTGTTTTCCCCAAGAGCCGGAGTCTTGCAGTTCTGGACGATCGGTAAACTTGCTGTCAGCCCGAAGTTCTGCTGATCTTCCGGAAGACGTGCCTGTTGCGCTGATTCTCGGGTGGCTTTGGCCTGGCAGAGTTGCACCCCACTTGCAGGGCGCCTGGCTCGGTGTAAGTGGCTCCAGGACCATGTGGGGGATGAAAATGGTGGTGCCCCAATCTCCAGCCCTGGAGCAGAAATTCGCTCCCCCCACTCTTCGTGAGCCCCCGTGGGAAAGCAGCCAGTCATTCTTTACTCCCTGTGTTTACCGAGCCTGTGGCCGAAAGTTTTTATCTCAGGCATGTGACCCTCCTGTCCGGAGTCTCCAAACTTTGCAGACTCCTGCGGCGTGCACCCATGCTGCTCCTCCGAGGGCAGGGAGGGGGTGTCTCAGCCCAGATCTGCTGCTTGCTAGGTCCCTGCTTGGAGAACAGTGACCCGACCCCGCAGCCTTCTCTGTTTGTGGCAAGACTGAGCAGAAAGCTGGTGCCTGGGGTCGCTGATTGCAGTCAACTTCCTGCTCCAATGCCTGGGAACTCTGCCACCCTTGGGCACCCCCATTCTTCTTGTGACCCTGGGGACCCTGAGACCACACTGTCCCACCTGGGATTCCAGCCCACTTGGCCCCATGAGCACCTTTCAGGCAGACGTCTAAAAGTTCTGATTTTGTGTTCACTGCGTATAACACTCTCCAGTGGCTGCTTACAGAGGCTCCCTCCGCCTGTGTTTATCTTCCGCTGTATCGCCTCGGATTCTCGTCTCTGCAGCTCCTACCGTGCAGAAAGTGGTCGCTTTTCTATTGGTAGAGTTGCAGCGGTTCTCCGATCTCTCGTTGATTCTGCAGGTGCTCACAGTGATCTCGTAACTATCTCCCCGAATTCCAGGGACCAGACAAAATTAGGGTCCCCTCCTCCTCCTCCATCTTACCTCCTCTTGAATTAGTGTTTTTGTATTTTTAGGGTAAATACCCAGTAGTGCGATTGCTGGGTAGCTCTATTTTTAACTCTCTGAGGCTCCTCCGTGCTGTTTCCCAGAGCGGCTGCCCCAGCTCGCGTTCCCACCAACGGTGCACGAGGTTCCCCTTTCTCCCCATCGAGGTTCCCCTTTCTCCCCATCCTCGCCAACACCTGTTGTTTCTTGTGTAATTTGAGCCGTTCTGACAGGTGTGAGATGGTGTCACACTGAGGTTTTGATGTGCATTTCCCTGATGATGAGTGTGTCTGTTGGCCCTCTGGATGTCTTCTTTGGAGAAATGTCTGTTCATGTCTTCCCATTTTTTAATTGGGTTGTTCGGTTTTGGGTGTTGAGTTTTATAAATTCTTAAACTATTTTAGATAATAACCCTTTTTCAGATATGGCATTTGCAAATATCTTCTCCCATTCCATAGGTTGCCTTTTGGTTTTATTGATTGTTTCTTTTGCTGTGAAGAAGATTTTTTTTCCTTCTTTTTTTTTGGAAATGAAATCCCAATAGTTTATTTTTGCTTTTGTTTCCCTTGCCTCAAGAGATAGATCTAAAAATCTAAAAACATGTTGTTATGCTTGATGTCACAGAAATTACTGCCTGTGCTCTCTTCTAGGGTTTTTATGGTTTCAGGTCTCACATTTAGGTCTTTAACTCGTTTTGAATTTATTTTTGTGTGTGGTGTAGGAAAGTGGTCCAGTTTCATTCTTTTACATGTAGCTGACCAGTTTTCCCAATGCCATTTGTTGAAGATGGTCCTTTTTCCATGGGGTGTTTTTTCTCCTGGTTGGTTGAAGATTAATTGACCATAGAGTTGTGGGTCCATTTCTGGGCTTTCTATTCTCTTCTATGGAGCTGTGTATCTATTTCGTGCCAGTACCATACTGTCCTGATGACTACAGCTTTGTAATAGAGCTCGAAGTCTGGGATTGTGATGCTGCCAGCTTTGCTTTTCTTTTTCAAGATTACTTTGGCCATTTGGGGTGTTTTGTGCTTCCATACAAATTTGAGGCTTGTTTGTTCTAGTTCTGTGAAAAATGCTGGTGGTATTTGATAGGGATTTCACTCGGGATGTAGATTGCTTTGGATAGTATGGACTTTTTTTTTAAAGTTTTTATTCATTTGACACAGAGTGAGGACAAGCCAGGGGAGCAGCAGGAAGAGGGAGAGGGAGAAGCAGATTCCCGCTGAGCAGCGAGCCCGATGCAGGGCTCGATCCCAGGACCCTGGGATCATGACCAGAGCTGAAGGCAGACGCCTAACCCACGGAGCCACCCAGCCCCCCCCCCTTTCTGCAGTATGCTTTTTAACTCTGAGTCACTGGATTGTTGCAGGAAGCTCTTGGGAGGTGTCCTTGCCAAGGGGTCTCGTCCATCAGGTGCACTTGTGACTTCATGCCTCAATCATGGGGAGCCTCTTCCTTTGACAGTGATGAAAAAGGCTTTCAGCGTTGAACGCAGGGCACTGCTGACACGTGTGGGGAGTGACTCCGTGGGCGCGGTGCTGCCTCGTCTCCCACGGGCTTTGCTTTCTGGTTGAGTGTCGCATCTATTCTAGAAGGGTGGGTTGGAGCAGGAGGTGGGGGCGCCCGCTCGTTCTCTGCAGTTGCCACTGTTTGGACTTGGCATAACTGAAAGCCAGCGTAAGCTCTGGACACCAATAGCCGAGTAGACGTGGACTTCTTCTGACACAGGTGTTTTTGGGCCGGCATGACTTTGATCTAGAACTGTCTGCTGTAGAGTGAGGTTCCACATTGGGCCAGGTCCTGGGAGATGGACGTCAGCGGTGGGGAGAGAGGCGGCTCCGGGCTTGGCTCGCCGGCCCGCGCGGCCCCAGAAGGCATGTGTCTTCTTTCTTTGGTTCGTCTATTCTTTAAATGTGAGTTTTCTAAAATACTTTCTTCTCCGCTTTGAGCAGTGTCAGACTTTCAGACGGCTGATGGTGGGAAACCTCCGTTTCCATTGTGCAGCACTGAGATAGGGAGACCCCTGGCCGCCCGGGGCCTTCCTGGCGGAGTGTCCGGGCCTGGCCCGCCTGCCCCGGACGGCGGCGCTCGCAGCCCCCTGCGTTCGTGTGGGGTGACCTAGCACGTGCGGAAGCAGCCCCAGCACAGGTGCACCGGCCCGAGCTCTGTGCGGCCGAGAGGGTGAAGCGGTGAGCGCGGGCAGCTGTCCCCACGGCCGCTGCGGGTGTTTGCCCAGAGAGGCGGCCTTGCCGGTGACTGGCGGCTGGTGCGCGCGGGGGCTTCGGTGCTCCCCCAGAGCCCCGCCGTGCTCGCAGGGCAGCCGTCACTGGTGCGGGGAGCCGGGGGCTGCCCTGCTCTCTGCAGGCCGGGGTTGACTGAGACCCAGCCCGGCCTTGGGAGTTTGTGTGCCTGCGGCTGCCGAAGACACCATGACCGAGATCAGAAAAGGCTGAGCGCGCAGCCCATTGATGCGGGCGCCACGATGGGCAGAGCTGGGTGAGCCAGGCGTCCAGACCACGCCGTCATCTGTCCACGGTGGGCTCTGTATGTCGTGATTGGAGACGGTACTGGTTGTCGGGGCCACGGCGCGACAGGGGCCTTGGCCCTGAAGGGACATGCAGTGTTCAGAGAAACCATGAGGCCCGTGGCACCGAGCACGGGCTGGACATGAGGCCCCGGGAGAGAGGCGCGTACCAGGTGTGGGCGAGCCGCTGGGCAGACTCTGGGACGGCCGTGTGGGTGATGAGGTATATTTGCCAGCTGGCCAGGCCTGGAGAAGGCCAGAGTGTTCCAGCCGAAGTCCCAGGCTGGGGGCGTGCCGGGCCGGGGGAGGAATAGCGTGGCGCCCTCTGACTGCTGGCACAGCTCCCCGGGGGACAGGGCTGGCCAGGGTGCTGCCACCCGTGGACTTGACCTGTGGTGGGGTTTTCACCAGATTTGCGTTTCCGAACGGTAGACAGTGGAGAGGAGGAGGGGGAGACCAGAGGTTCCCATGAGCCCCTGCTATGATCAGGGTTGTGGGAGGGGGGAGTGCTGGTTGGAGTCACTGCCCTGGGGTGGTGGGGAAGGCAAGATGCTGGGGGGAGGGCCAGCTTCGGGTCAAGGCAAAGACTACTGGGAGGTGCCCAGTGACGAGTTCGACTCTGTCTCAGGACAGAGGCTGCCAGGGGCAGAGAGGGCAGCTCGAGTCATGACTCCACGCGAGTTCACTTCCTACCCTTGGGCTGGCCACGTCTTGCTGTTCTGTCCTCCCCGCTCCATTCAGGCCCTCCTCTCCCCAGTGCACGGACACACCCCTGCAGGTCCCCGTGGCCACAGTCAGCTGTGGTGACGTGGCTAACACCCCCTCTTCCATCTGTCTTCTCTGGCGTCCGCCATGCCACCTGGTTCTGTTTTTGTCCTGCCGGCGGCTGCTCCCCATTCTGTACTGGGTGTCCCAGATTTCCCGACCTCCTGACTTACGTGGCCCACCCCCTCTCCCCGGCTGGCCTCCCCCGAGCTGGAGGCCCTGTGTGCTGACGCAGTGTCCTGGGACTGCCGGAACAAAGTCCCACAAACCGGATGGATGAAAACAACAGAAACGCGCTTTCTGGCGCCTGAGGCTCTCGGGGTCCTCCTCTCTCCACTCCTGGTGGTTCCAGGTGTTCTTGGCTTATGGCAGCATCACCCTGGTCTTGGCGTCTGTCTGCACATGGCGTCCCCTCTGTATGTCTCAGGTCTTTGTCTCCCCATCCTTAAAGGACATCAGTCATTGGACTTAGGGCCTCCCCGAAATCCAGGATAGTCTCATCTTAAGATCCTCTGCATGATGACCTGCGTAAGGCCTTTGTTCTAGAGAAGGTCCCACTGGCAAGGACTAGGGGCTGGGATTAGGCGAATCTCCTGAGGGACACTGTTTGGTCCCCTCCTTGCACCAGCCACACCCTAATAGGCGCTGAGTTTGCATTTCTGACACAGTTGCATTTGTTTAGAATTTGTCTGAGAAGCATCAAATCTAAAATGCCCTGCCCCTTGCTCTCTCCTCCCAGGCCACAGAAGCTGCTCCCCTCCATCGGCTCCATTCCGGGACGTGCGGCTCGGCTCTGCCCGCTGTTCAGGTGGGAACACGCCCAGCCCCCTGCCTGCCCGCAGCTGCGCACCTGTCCGCCTTGGGCCCCGCCACGTCCCCCTGCTGCTCAGACCCTCCCATGGTTCCCCGTGCCCCCAAGACAGCGGGGCCGGGGCCTGTGAGAGTCTGTTGGAGCCGGTCCCGTGCCTGCTGCTGCCTTCCCTTCGCTGTCCCCTTCACCACTCTGCCCAGTCGTCTGCCCCACATGTGGAGTCATGACCTCCCCGTGGCTTCTTCTGGCCCTCCTGCGCCCGGGGGTCTCCCACCCTCCCCCCAGTCTTCTCTGTCCCTGCCTGCTTGTCCTCATCTCATCCCCTCCTGACACTTACCCATGCGCAAGGTCACCGGCTTGTGCCTACAGCTGCCCGGCACCCTGTGTGCATGGTGACCGGTTGGCGCCTGTCTGCGCGGCTGCCTGTGCTCCCCCGGGCGCCGGGTGGGACTTGAGCTGCAGCATTTGCCGCGAGGGCGGGGGGGGAGCCTCACTTGCCCCTGGGCCTTTCATGAGGTCACGGTTGGCTCCCTGGGCGGGTGGGAGGCCCTGACTCTCATGAGGGCTTGGTTGGCCCCGCCTCTGGCCACTCTGCAGTCGAAGCCCCGTTACTCAGGCCCCTCTGGGGAGGGTGGCCCCGCGGGAGACCCTGCCCCAGGGAGGGTGCGAGCGCCAAGTCAATGAAGATGCCGACCCTTCCGTGTGGCCCGGCTCCCCGGCCGCCCCAGGAGAACAGAGCGGAGCCTCCGCACTGTCGCGGCCCCGGGCCCAGGACGGTGTCCTGCACCCGCGGACAGTTACTAGAGGGAAGGCATCCGGAGGGGTAAATACTGAGAACAAGTCTGGGCCCAGAGTGCGTGTGACTTTGGGGCCGCTAAGTGAGTGGGGTCAGGCTGAGGGGGTTGGCTTATAACCTCCTGGGGTGGCTTTTTCCTCTCCATGTGAAAACAGGCCTTTTAAAAAAGTGTATGGGTCCTGTGGAATAAGGGGACCCAAAATGCTCTGTGCTACTGTGTTACTAACTGTGTTACTGTGTTACTAACTGTGTTACTAACTGATGCTTTTCTGCTTCTGTTTCCCCAGACACCATTTGCCTCTGACTCGAGATGATGTGATGTTTTATTATAAAACTCACTCACCATGATGGCCACACAGACCTTGAGCATAGACAGCTATCAGGATGGGCAGCAGGTGAGCGGCCGAGCTTTACCCGCACACTGCGTTCGGGCGTGGAGCGGCTGCGGAGACGCGACTGATGCATTGTTCGCGGCTGAGTCCGTCTCCCGGAGGCCGCGGGTTCAATTTCAAGTGCGTGACGCGTGGGTTATGTGCCGGTGCTCAGAGGGGCTAGCCGTAGACTCACTCGGTCGTTTCTCCCAGTGATGCCCCGTTCCCAGTGGTCGTGACCCCCTCCGTCGGAGCTGATTGGGAAGTTACCGGTTTAATGTCCGCGCTAGTGAGCGTTGTTGCTTTTAAGGGGAAGCTGGGTGGGTGAGAGCTGCGTGACGGGTTGCCGACCTGCGTGGGAGCCACGGCCTTTCCCCTGCGCAGGGGTGAGCGGCGTCCCGATGGGCTGGGCGGCGGCGCTGCCGGGCCGCCCGACAGCCTCTTGCCCGCCCTCCCGCCTCTTGCCCGCCCTCCCGCCGTCTGTGCGCTCGGTTTGCCTTGCAGCTGCGGCGAAGGTCCGGAGGTTGCGGGTTCCGCGCCCCGAAGGAACTGGGCAGGCCGGGAGTGGGAGCAGCTCAGCCGAGGCCCGGGCGGCCTCTCTTGGGACCCCGAGGTCTTGGGGTGCTCCGTGTGTTCAGAATGGGGGCCAGTCCCCTCTTACTCGGAGCCCTGGCGCTCGTTCCGTGGGAGAGCTCCGTCTGCCTCCTGCTTCCTACAGTCAGGAGGTGGTGGGACAAGGCCCGGAGCCCCCCTCTTCCTGCTCGGACGTTGAGTTGAGGGGGCTCCATCACTCCCAGGCCGGGGGACTCACCCGATGAGGTCGGGGCCCCACACCAGTGAGGTTCCGGGTGGCACCGGGGCCCTGCGGCTCCTCCCCCTCCTGCTACGTCTTTCCTTGGCAGCCAGTCTCTTGCCTTGCTGGTTTGGTTCCTGGCGCAGGACTTTGTTTTTGTTGGCTTTTCACTGTTGTGGTGGTGGTTGCTGGCTCTTTACAAACGTTGAGCGTCTTAGCTTCTTACAGGAATTGAGGCGTGGGGGTGCTCTCTGCATCTCAAAGTCTTTTGATATTTCTAAGTGATTCTGTCTCTAAAATGCAAAGCTAGTGCTGTCCGCTCTCCGCCCCGCAGAGCCCGGCCTTGAGGACTCTGCATTGCCCTTGTCCTCACTCTGCAGTCTGCTTCTGGGCATGTCTGCCCTGTGGCCCTGGCCTGGCGCGTCCCTTGGCAGCGGCTTGGCCACGGCCCTCCGGTCCTGTGCGTCTTTGCTTCCATCGTATCCTGGGAAGACTCCCTAGCCTGCCCTGGTCACACAGCAGCCTGCTCCCTCCCCACCTGCCCCCTACCCTGTCCTTCCTCCCTCTACTGATGCCCCATCCCCTGCTGGCCAAGCCTATCCTGGAACCTATCCCGAGAGTCTCCTCCGGCAGGGGCAGGTCCGTGCCCCGTGGTGGTGGCCGTGTCCCGCGCGGTGCCAGGCACAGGGAGGGAAGGAGCCTCGCTTTTCTCTTGCCGTGGAAAACTCTCGGTGAACGTTGACTGTTTACTACCCTGCAGGTTAGATGTGCTCGGTTTCCTTGGCCATTCCTCTGAGGTGGCACATTTAGGTGTTTCTTTTTTACACCATCATTTTAAAAAAAAACCTAAAATAAATCTTTTGAGGCTTTAAAAAGATTTTGTTTTCATTTGACAGAGAGAGACACAGCGAGAGAGGGAACACAAGCAAGGGGAGTGGGAGAGGGAGAAGCAGGCTCCCTGCCAAGTAGGGCACCTGATACCCTAATACGGGGCTCAATCCCAGGACCCTGAGATCATGACCCAAGCTGAAGGCAGACGCCTAACAACTGAGCCACCCAGGCGCCCCCTTTTGAGGCTTTTCAATAACACTGTCAGATTTCCCTCCAGAAAGGTCGTGTTTGGCTGGGCTGTAGTTAGCTGCTTTAGTGTTTTGTTTTTTTAAGAGAGACAAATGCCCTCCTGGGCCCACTGCACCATCTGAAGGCAGTGGGTCGGAGGGGTCCCTGCCCTCTGGACCGTTGGAGAGCTGCGGCAGGGTCCCTATGGCCTGTGACCAGCCCTGGCTGTCAGGGGACCCTGGGTGGGGGGCAGGGTTTGTGGCAGGGCAGAGGCTTTCCCGCCACATGGGGAGAAGCCTCTTCCCCGAGGGTCCCCACCCGGCTGCTGCCTGGAGGGATGGAGTTCTGGCGGCGAGGGGTGGCCCTGAAGGAGCTGGGGGACTGGCCATCTGCTCGTGGATCCTTTCGAGCTTCCTGCAGCGATCTGGGATTTCTTTCTGTGAACTGAATTCCTTATGCTGATGGATTTAAATACTTTACACCTATGTTACAAACCAAATAGCTACCTGAGAGGAATTTAACTGGTAATATCTCTAGCGCTTCCTCTCACATTTAATACAAGTTCTTGAAACACAGCCAGTCTTTGCTTTCTGAGCACAGTGACTCTTTCTCAAACTTTGGATGGCTTATGTGTTCCTCAAACTCAAGAGTAGATAGGGGAGAATTTAGAATATGGGGTCCGAGTTGTTTTTTTGACAAGGTAAGAGTGTGAACTCCTCGCGTGTGCTTCTCTTACTGTAGTGTTACTCGGTGTGAGCCTCTAGGGCAGGAAGGGACAGCGGTGACATTATTCATGTGCCCTGTCCCTTCAGTGCTGGGCAGTAGTACGTTTCTGAAAATCATAAGCATTTCACGGAGACCGGTCCTCACGGCTTTCACGATGATCTGGAAATTTGACTTTGTCTTAGCCATTTGCAAAATGTATTAAGTTCAGAGGAGTGTTGTTGGTGTAGTTTCTAGATACTATTGCTGGTCGTCCAGCCGTCTAGCGACCCCCTCCTGTTGCATTTCTGCTCCTGCTCGAGAGTCGGTACGTACTAGCAGTTTACTTTGTGTTTAGTAACCAGAATTCTCCTCCTCCTTTCACAGATGCAAGTAGTAACAGAGTTAAAAACGGAGCAAGACCCCAACTGCTCTGAACCCGATGTGGAAGGAGTAAGCCCGCCACCCGTGGGGTCTCAGACGCCAATGGACGCGGACAAGCAGGCCATTTATAGGTAGCAACGAGATGCGACGCATGGGGGTTTTAACAGCAATAACAGGGATTGAGAACCTTGTTAAATGGAACACTAGAGCCGTCAGCTAGGCAGAGTAGTAAGGTTTGACGTGATAATCACGGGGGTGAGAAGTTGGTCAAATTAAGATATCATTCCTGATACCTTAAAAAAACGTTTTGGAATATAAATGTGCATTTTAGTCAGCCTTGCAAAAAGAAGTCTTCAGGCCCAGGTATTTTTTCAGGACAATCCAGTAAACAAAGAGGGAATGGCTCCCAATGCATCATTCTGATACTAAAGCCAGACGAAGACAGTATTAAAAGAAAAAAAAGTACACGCCAGTGTGTCTCAGGAACTTAAACAAAAATCATTAATAAAATATTAAATCCAGTGACATATAAAAAGAATGACATACACTCACCAAGTGGAGTTTATCCCAAGAACTCAAACTGAATCATTTGTCAAAAGATCAGCCGGCGAGACCCCAACATGATCATACCGAGTGACACAGAAAAGCATTTGACAAAAATCAGCAGCTAATTATGATTCAAAACTGTCAGCCAGGTGGTCCTGGAGGGTCTCTCTCCTAACCTGATGAAGGGCAACATCAGGAAATCTGCAGTTCTCATCGTATTCAATGGTCAGAGACTGTTTTCCTCTGAGACTGGGCAAAAGGAGCCCCGTTCGGCACTGTAATATAAGTCCTAGCCGGTGCAATAAGGCAAGAGAAAGAAAGAAAAGGCAAACCAGATTAGAAAGGAAGACATGAATCTGGCTCTGTGTGCAAACGACACGGTTGTCTGTGTAGAAAAGCCCAGAAGACTCTACCAAAAAACTTCCAGAACTGGGTAAGTGAGTTTAGTAAGGTCCCTCATTACAGGGGCAACGCACAGAGAACAGTCCCGTTTGTGTATCAGTAATACACAATGGAAGGCTGAGAATTTAAAAAGACAGTATTGTTTACAAGAGCTCCGAAACATTTAGGTATAATTCTAACAAAACGTAGAAACTTTATGCTGAAAAACTGTAAGATGCTGATGCCAGCAATCAAGGAAAACCTACATGCGACACATACCATGTTCATGGATTGGAAGACTCAACAAGTAAAGATGTCCTTTCTCCTGAAATCGACCTGACGATTTAGCATAATTCCAATTAAAGCCTTAGCAGGATAGTTTTCTACATATAGACACATTAATTTTGAATTTTATATGGAAGGCAAGATAACTAGACCAGACAAAACAGTGTTGAAAAAGACTGAAGTTGGATTTGGAGACATCCTGTGGCGTCACAGTAATGAAGATGCTGTGACGGTGGTGAAGGGGTAGGAGCAGATCACTGATAGAGTCCAGAAGTAGACGTACCAAAACGTGATTTAGTGGATCTGACAAAGATGTAGACAGTTTCGTGGGGTAGAGGCAGACTTTCCCACAAATGGTGTTGGAAGAATTAGACATTCACATGCCGAAAGAAGATCCTCGACGTGCTCTCACATTTTGTACAGAAGTTTACTCAAGGGGCGCCTGGGGGGCTCAGTGGATGAAGCTTCTGCCATTGCTGGGGTCCTGATCCCGGGGTCCTGGGATCTAGCCCTGCATCAATCTCCCTGCTCAGCGGGGAGCCTGCTTTTCCCTCCTGCTTGTGCGCTCTCTCTCTCTCAAATAAATAAATTAAATCTTAAAAAAAAAAGTTTACTCAAAACAGAGCATAGATCTAACTGTAAATTTTAAACTGATAAAGCTGGTCTGTCCATACTGTGGCGTATCATTCAGCCACACCAAGGAACGAGGTAGTGACCCATGTGCCAGCGCTGATGAGCCTGGAAGGCACCATGCTGAGTGTGAGAAGCTAGATGCCGAAGGGTGTGTGTTGTGTAATTCCGTTTAGATGCCTAGAACTCTGGCAAGCGTAGAGAGACAGAAAATCGGTTGTGGTGGCCAGGGGCTGGGGTTTGGGGGCCGCGACTGCTGATGGCTGCGGGGTCTCTTTGCAGGCTGATGAAGGTGCTGTAGGGTTGCCCTTGGTGATGGCTGCACCCCTCCGTGAACAGAGGAGACCCCCTTGGCTCGTCCGTGGCAGCGGATAAGCTGTAGTATGAGAACAATGTCTCAATAGCGAATGCGTACGTGTGTACTCAGATACTCTCGTGCACATGTGGGACACCCGTTTTACCATTTCTTTCCCCCAGGCACCCGCTGTTTCCGTTATTAGCTTTGCTGTTTGAAAAATGCGAACAGTCCACTCAGGGCTCCGAAGGCACAACTTCCGCCAGCTTCGATGTGGATATCGAAAATTTTGTACGGAAGCAGGAGAAGGAAGGGAAACCCTTCTTTTGTGAAGATCCAGAAACTGACAACTTAGTAAGTAAAAGAAATGTTTCGTTCTTATTCTTTATTTATTCCAAATTTAAAATCTGTTCAGTGAAGTTGAAACTTGTAATCAGGACTTCAGAATGCAGTTGTGGTAAAGGGGGGGATCCGGCAGTTGATGAAATACTTCCCGTATGTGTGACACGGGTGTGACCACACGTCTCCCAGCCTTGCCGAATGACCTTTACCGAGGGCTCAGAGGAGCTCGTCTGCACCTGTGCCACCAGGGGGCTGGGGACTCAGGTCCCCCCCAGTATCGGTGAAGTCCCTTGCGGTCGGCGTGCTTCTGTGCCGCGCTTCTCAGGCAGCATGCCTGTGTCCCTGTCTGGTTCTGGGCTCATCCCCGACCACGGACACACGTCCCTATGCTCTGTCTGGAGGCTGGCAATGAGTGGTGGCGGGTGGTGTGTGCAGACTTGAGGCCCTTGCACACGGAGCAGGGTGGCCTGCACAGCAGGCTCCCACACTCCTCACTGCTCGCCCTGGCCGTGCCGCCTCGGCTGGGTGCCCTTCTCCCCGGTCAGGTGCCCCGTGGCCCGGGGCTGTCTGTGCTTGCTGAAGAACGGGCAGACGTGGTCAGTGTCAGCGTCGCTCGTGAGCCCCTCAGTGTGGTGGAGCGCTGGTAGCTCGAGTCAGGGACACACTCCTTCCCTGGGCTGCCTTTAGAGCCTGCTAACCCCCAGCCACAAACCGGGGTCAGGGCCCCCATCCGCAGAAGGGCGTCTTTAGGAAATCTTTTCCTGAATAAATGTCCCGGGTCTGTGTCAGTTTTTTAATTTCTCATCATGCATTCAACCTCTGTGCCTAACGGATTTTCCCGGGGCACCGTCTGACCTGGAGCGTCCTCCAGGTGCCCGCCCTTTCGGGTTGAGAATCAGAAGCTCGCTTGGCCTCTGAATCTGTCACACTGCCACCAGCGCATGGCCGCGGGGACAGCTGGAGGAGGGGACCCAGGCTCTCCTGACTGGTGTCCCTGCAGAGGGCCTAGCAGGGCTTGGGGCGTGGTCACTCTGCTGATGGCTTGGCTGGTTCATTCGGCAAGTGCATACGAGGCGTGCCACCAGGGTCCCAGTGGAAGGGGCTGGGCTCTGGGCTGTGACAGAGCAGAGTCTGCAGCTGTGGGGTGGGTTACCCCGAAACTTAGTGACTTAATAAAGTCACGGTAGAACTTTTAGATCTTAAAGGGCCGATGTCATGCTAGGGCCAGAGTTCTCAGGCTTCACACCGGGAGCACAGCCCATCAAAGGCAGAGGCAGTAAGTCGAGTTTTATCGAAACAAAGAGCCACCTGTGCTATGGGTGTGGCTCCGTCCCCACTGACGGAGGGACCGAGGGAGACACGGGAGCACAGGGAGGGTGAGGGACTTGCTCTTGTGGAGCGGGGCAGCGGTAGGGCCGGGCTGAGGCTGGGCCGTCTCCCGGTGCTGGGACACACGAGGGCGGCACAGGGACCATCTGTGTCCCCGCACAGCGGATGCAGCCGAGATGCCAGAGGCCCGCAGCGCTGGGATGACTTGTTGGTCCACGTGGTTCAGACGCAATTCCCCTTCTGTCGCTGGCCCTGCAGACGGCCGTGGCTCTGCGGCGCTCAGGCTGAGCCGAGAGAGGCTACGTGCTGAGAATTCGAACTTCCCGGGACGCTGCCATTTTCTTGTCTGAGGGTCTTTCATTTCCTCTGCTTCTAGATGGTAAAAGCAATCCAGGTTTTGCGTATCCATCTTCTTGAGCTGGAAAAGGTTAATGAACTGTGCAAAGACTTCTGCAGTCGATACATCGCTTGTCTAAAGACGAAAATGAACAGTGAGACTCTGCTGAGCGGAGAGCCCGGAAGCCCGTATTCCCCCGTCCAGTCCCAGGTATCCGTTTGGGTCCTGCTCTACTTCGCAGTGACGGTAAGGTCCGCAGGGGCGACGGTGCCGCCTCCTGAGACCAGCAGCCCCGCCAGAGGGCCTGGGCTGTCACGGCCTTCCCGGGGCCAGGACAGCCCTCTGGGCTTCATGCGGTCGTGGATTGAGGCCTCCATCTGCCCGGCGGACCCTGGACCCCGGCTGTCCGGAGGACGGAGTACTAGTCATCGCTTTCCTTTTTCTTTAAAATAAGGTTTTTATTATTTCTGGAAATTGTGGTAAAACACACGTATCATAGAATGTACTGTCTTGACTGTTCGGTGACATTCAGTGCATTCACACTGTCATGCAGTCATCACCAGCCGTCTCTGGAACTTTCCATCTTCTCAGACTGAAACGCTGTCCCTGTGGAGTACTAACTCCCCTTCTTCCCGCCCCAGCCTCTGGCTCCCACCATTCTACTCTCTGTGAACTGGTCAGTCCAGGTACCTGACGCGAGGGGATCCCACCGCATCCGTCCTTTTGTGTCTGGCCTGCTTCACGGGCGTGACGTCCTCGAAGTTGGCGCACATCGGAGCGCCGTTACCCGTGAGCCGTTCTGATGGCGCGTAGTGACATTGTGTCGTGCTCTCAGTTCGCGCCTTCCCGACGCCTGTGGTGTTGGCCGTCTTTCCTGAGCTTGTCTGCTGTCTGTCCTTCCCGCTCACGTCTTTGCCCATCTTCTGATGGGATTTTCTTAAACTGTTGACTTCTCAGCGTATTCTAGATACTAGTCTCTCATGAGCTAGATGGTTTGTGAAGGTTTTCTCCCCAGTCCGTAGCTTATCTTCTCATCCTCTTAGCAGGGTCTTCTGCATCGTAAACATTTTAAATTTTGATCAAGTCCCGTTTGTCAACTTTTCTCTGATGAGCTGTGCTTTTGGTGGTAAGTCCAAGAACTCTGCCCGGCCACAGGTCCCAAGGACTTTCTCTAGGTTTTTTGTTTCGTTTTTTTGTTTTTTTTTTTTCTGCAAGTTTTATGTTTCACATTTAAATCCATGATCCTTTTGAGTTAACTTTGGTATAAAGTGTGAGAGTCTAGGTCGAGCTTCTTTGTTCTGCCTCTGGCTGCCCAGTGCTCCAGCACCGTCCGCTCCGGTCCCTCCCTCGAAGTGCTTTTACGACACTGGGGACAACCGGTCGGGTGTGTTTGTGTCCGTCTGTCTCTGTTCTCTGTTCGGGTCCACTGATCGGTATGGACAGCAGCCGGTCAGGTCACTGGAGCTATCTAACAAGCCTCACATGTCGGTAGACGGGTTCCTCCCGCTGTAGTCTTCGTTTCCAAAGTGATTTTAGTTATTCTAGGTCATTTCCATAGAAGTTTCGGAATAATCTTGTCTGCATCAACAAAAAAGTGCTGCTGAGGTTTAGGTAGGAATCGCAGTCAGCCTGCGTATCGTTCTGGGGAGAAACGAGGTCTTCCCTCCGTCCACTCCCCCAGCGCATAGACCGGCGTGTCTCTGCATTCATTCACTCCTCTGTCGTTTTTCAGGGGTGTTTTGTAGTTTCGTGCTGTAAGGCCCACACGTGTGTTTGTAGAGTCACACCTAGGTGTTTCTTTTCTTCTTCTTTTTAAGCAGTTACAGGTGGTGTTATGTTTTTAACTTCAGTGTACCTGCTAATATTTAGAAATAGTCGATTTCGTATGTTTATCCTGTATCCTGCAACCTTGCCGAACTCCTTTCTTCGTTCTAGGAGGTCGTGTTCACAGCTTTCTGACAATGTCTTACCTGGTCGGCAGTGCCAGCTGCAGACAGGAACCGTTCTAGTCTTTCCTTCTCGAGCTCTGTGCCCATTTCCTTGTCTTTCCTTACTGCGTTGGCAGGAACCTCCGGTGCTGTCTTGAATACAATTGGTGAAAGTGAACGTCCTGCCTTTTCCCCAGCTTAGGGCTCTAGCGGCAGGTTTTCCTGGGTGCCATCTGTCCGGCTGAGGTTCTATTCCTGTTTTCCTAAGAGTTTCTGTTATGTTGCATTTTGTCAAATGCGTTCCCTGTGCAAATTGATAGGGTTATGTGATTTTTCTCCTTTCTTCTATTAACGCGGTAGTTGATTACAGTACTTGATTTTTTGCATACTGAGCTGGTATAAACTCTGCCTGGGCATGGCATGAAATTCTTTTTATGTAGCCTCCCGAGTTCTGTTGACTAGTATGCTGTCAAGCGTTCGTGTGTCTGTATCAAGGGATGCTGGTCTGTGGTTTCCTTTTTGTTACAGTCTTTGTCCAGGTTTGGTACCAGGATAGTACAGCTTTATAAAGTGAACGGAAGAGTATTATTCCCTCCTTTCCTGTTTTCTGGAAGTGACTACGTAGAACTGGTGTTACTTCTTTACGTGTCGGATAGAATTCTTCAGTGACACTAGCTGGACCTGGAGATTTCTTTTTTGAGTTTTCAAGTTACGAATTTGGTGTCCTTTGCGGTTGTAGGGCTGATCAGATGGCCTGTTTCACACAAGCTCCCCTCTCAGACGGCAGAGTCTCGTGTGCCGAGTGGCTGCGGCCTGTCTCGCCTGCTGCCATGTGTAGGGTGTGCGGCGCCCTCTGTGTCCTTCCTGGTCCCGGTAATACGTCGTCTCCCTTCGTTTCCCCCGAGTCTTGTAGACGTTGTCAATCTACTGATCGTGCTAAGAACCAGCTCTGTTTTCATTGCTCTCTGTTTTCTGTTTTCAGCTTTGTTGATTTCGCTTCAATATTTTTCACGTCCTCCCTTCTGCTTGCTTTGGTTTCCTTTTGTTCCTCCGTGTTTCGGTTCTTGGTGGTGGGAGCTTGGATTATTGATTGGGATGAATTAACTTTTATTCTAACCAAGTTGATGTGGCAGCCTGCAGAGTAATTGTCTCTGCACAATCGCCACCAGCGCTGTTCAGCTGCCTAGGTACCCGGGTGCCTGCTGGGTGCCGGGCCCCGTGCCCGGACGCCAGGTGCACAGCTTCCTCCCCTTGCAGCTGCCCACCCAGCTGTCACGGTGAACGGGTAGATGAGCCCGTTTGTACCTGACTTCAGATGGCTGGGATCTGGGTGCAGCGTTCACGGTCGTTTTCGTGGAACCTGCTGCAGGCCAGGCCCAGACCAAGCCCTCCACAAGCAGGAGCACCAGGCGGCTCACCTTCTTGATGATGATTCATATGATGACAAGCTGAAACGTAACCTTTTGAAAGCCAGATTGAAACCAGGATCTCAGAACCATCGTATGTGATGCCGGGTCAGCCTTGGATCTCCTGGTTTGCAGATACGGAAGGAGGCCTGTTTTCCTCCAACCCCTCACTGTGTGTCTCTGACTTACAGCAGATTCAAAGCGCCATCTCAGGCACTCTCAGCCCCCAGGGAATCGTGGTGCCGGCGTCTGCGCTGCAACAGGGGAACGTCACCATGGCGACAGTGGCAGGTATGCTGGCGAGAAAGGGCCGCTCTTGCCTTGAGCGCTTGTGGAAAAGGCCTTCCTGTTAGAACGGAGAAGTGCGTCAGTATAATTTCTAATCAATGTCGGTTCCTGAAATAGGAGTGGCCCTTAGGATCAAATGCATCTTCCTTGTTTTAATTCCCAGTAACAAATAGTGTGTGCAAGCCGTGTTTCTCTACCGAAAGATTTTGAGAAGTTGGAGTTGACAATATATAGCAAAACCCACTGTGGTTTGCAGGTGACGTCGTTGTTCCTTGGGCTCTTGGCAGCACCTGGACAAGCTTAGGTGGTGTCATTGATATTTGACAAACAAGAATTCATTCTTAGTATTACTTGTACAGTGAAACCCATCGTGGGAGGGGTACGGGTTCTGTGGTTCCCTGGTGCATGTCGAGCATCGCAGATACAACATCGTCGTGAAAATGGACTGGGGCGTGTAAGGAGGGGAGAAATTTACACCAAAAAGCCTCATGTGATAGTGTGCAGGGAGACCTCCGCAGGAAGATGAACGCATGTTTGATCAAAAAAGACGATGATAAAAAATATTTTACACCATCACCATGTCCTTTAATACTGGTAACTGTGGGGAAAGGAGGAAATAGAGGCAGACAAAAGAGGGAATCGCAGAATCCAAGAATGCCCTTGTGCCCTGTGCAGGGGGACACCTTGCTGCCTGCCTCACACTGTGCACCCCCCACATTGTGCCGCGCCTCGGAACACTGCACTGCCCCCCCACATGTTCTGCCCCTCCCTCCCCCCCGTACACCTCCCCGCTTCGCTGCGCAGCACCCCTTTGCCCGCACGATGCCATACCTCCTGCCCAGGGGCCTGCGCACCCCTTATAGTACCGCGGCCCCCCACGGTGCCCCTCCCCTGCCCAGAGCCAGGCCTCACTATAGATTCCGGGACACTGTTTGTCCAGGGACGTTGTTTTAATAATTTGCGGTGACAAGTCCACCAGCAAAGTATTGATCACTTGAAATAGCTTAAAAGCCGCGTCAGACTGGAGGTTTTATTCCTTCCATACGCGTGTTGAGTGTATCGAGAATATGGTTTTAAATCCTTGAGACTTAAGAGTCTTTTAATTTCTTCCTTCTTGAGGTGGCACCGTGTACCAGCCCGTCACAGTCGTCACTCCTCAAGGCCAAGTAGTGACACAAGCGCTGTCGCCCGGCACGATCAGGATCCAGAACTCCCAGGTGCGTGTGTCGTTCCCGCGAGCGGGTTTGGGGCTGAGTCACGCCATGCGGGGCGCAGGAGGTCTGGGCCGGAACTGTTCCTCAGCCTGAAGACCATGGTCTCAGCTGGCTTCCCCGTCGCCGTCTGCGGGTCGTCTCGATGTTAGCACGCTGTCTCTCATCCATGCTTCGTCTCTCTCGTAAAAAAGTCTCCAAGTTCAGAAAGTCTAAGGAAGCCGGAAAAAAGTCAGCCCTGACCCCTTTCCCTCAGTAGCCACTGTCGTCCAACCGAACGGTGGGCTGCGTAGCTGTCTCTGGCTCGGGAGATTCGAGGCCGCGTGGGCAGGCTCTTCCCGCCCCAGGTCAGCTGACCACGGACCACGCAGACGACGGCCAGGCCCCTTCTCGGTGCACCTGCTGGGCCAGAGCACCACTTCAGGCCGGTCCTGGGGGCGGCAGGGCCCTTCCTGAACGCCCTCCCACAGCCTACGGGAAAGCCGAGCCTGGGTTGCCCCTTCCCCGCTCCCCGTGGCCCAGTGGAGGCCCTGCCCGAAGAGGAGGCCGGTGGGCTCGTCTTGCCCTCGGCCAGCCGCCTCGCGGGGAGCCCCGGCTCCGAGAGCGCAGGAAGGAGCTTCGCGGGCCGAGCAGGTGGACGAGCCATTCTCTCTCTCTGCCTGTGCGGGGAAAGGGGCTCGGGCTCGGCACTCTGCCCGCCGCTGTCGGTCACGGGCACACACGCACCCTTGTTTTCCACGTTTAGCTGGGTTTAAGTCAGAAGGTCGTGTTTCTCTTACCCGCTCACATTTAGGAATACAGATTCGGTTAGTTCTTTGTCTTTGGCCTGCACAGGGGTTTTGCACAGCCTCTGGGCGGCTTGGAGGCCTTGCTCCGGAGATGCTGGTCTCCTGCGAGCAGGCAGCAGAGGCCACAGGGCCTGGGGCTGGTGGTGCATGGGCTGGTGCTGCCAATCCAGGGCTTACTGCCTCTCGCTGCCTGAATGGAGTTGAGCTGGGGCTGGGGGCCTTGTCATCTGGGCGCATGGGTTCTCACCAGGCCCAGCCGTGGGTAGAGGAGGAGCCGGACTCCGCCAGCATTGTCCCTAGATCCCTGGCCAACCCGCTTTCCCTGCAACTCCCCATTCAGCATGGCTGCGAGCTTGAGTACCTCCTGGTACCATAGGGAGCTGCTTTTAGAGAGACACACTTCACAGTGAGGTGCCTTCCTTGTGTTGCTTAAGAAGAAAGTTCTCCGGGGCGCCTGGTGGCTCAGTCAGTTAAGCCTCTGACTCTTGATTTTGGCTCAGGTCTTGGTCTCAGGGTCGTGAGATCGAGCCCTGTGTTGGGCTCTGCACTCAACGGGGGGTCTGTTTAGGATTCTCTCTCCTCGCTCTGCCCCTCCCTGCTGCGTGCTCGCTCGCTCTCTCAGATACAAAAATCCGTCTTTAAGGAATAAAAAGAAGAAAGTTCTCTACTTGCCTGAATTTTCTCTTTTTTTTTAAATTTTTTTTTAAAGATTTTCTTTATTTGAGAGAGAGAGAGAGACAGAGTGAGAGAGCATGAGAGGGGAGGGCAGAGGGAGAAGCAGACTCCCCGTGGAGCTGGGAGCCCGATGTAGGACTCGATCCCAGGATTCTAGGATCATGACCTGAGCTGAAGGCAGTCGCTTAACCAACTGAGCCACCCAGGCGCCCCTTGCCTGAATTTTCTTACAGACGGAGAGGACTAGTTTAGCAGGGGACACACAGAGCTTGTGTCTCAGCAAAACCCCTTTGGACACAGAACATGCACGTGACCCTCCCCAGCACTGCTGGGCAGACAGAAGGACACAGCTCCCCTCCCTGTGACCCATGGGCTGTCTCTGCCCCGGCACTCCATGGCTCCAGCCCACCATGCGTCTGTCCCCTCCCCATCACGCTCCTGCCGAGTCTGGCTTCTAGGGCGGCAGGGCCAGGAAGCCGGAGACACGAGCTACCCCGGGTTTGCAGCAGAAGCGTAAACGGATTGCCGGGGGGCCCCGGGTGCGGGTTTCTTTGAGTACAAGCTGTGCGTGGTCCACGCGATTTTTGTTGTAGCTCTTTGGGCTGCTCTGGCTCTGTTCTTCCCTTTTTCTTTTCTTTGTGGGGGGGCTGGTTCTTACTGGGCTTCAGGTAATTGGGGAGAGTAACTGAACCAGTGACATTGTCTGTTTTAGTGTGAGAAACCATCAGGGTTGGTTTTATCGGGAAGACCGCTGTGTGTCCCGGGTCATGCCGTCGCTCTGGCCAGCACCGTCCACGGCAGCAGTGTGGTGGCAGTCCCTCTCGGGCCGTCCCTGACCTGCCCATCCTGCCCTGGGTCTGGGTGCGTCGTGGGCACACACGGGGCGGATAGTAACCATGCCCCTCTCCCCCGGGAGAGAATGGGCCACCGTGGGCCACATTCTGACCTCGTGCCCGTCAGGAGGAGACAGGGGTTGACGTCCTCCTAGGTCATCTCTGTAGAAAGCTGTTCTGCTGCTCAGAACAAGTTTTCAGGAGAAGAGAGGCAGGTGGGCATTTCCCTGACGCCTTTGCCCTCCCGCAGCCCCGCCCGCTTCCCAGGACACTCTCAGTTGTATGACTGTCGTTTACGTGTTTTAGTTTTTTGGTTTTTTTTTAAGATTTATTTATTTGACAGAGCAAGAGGGATCACAAGGAGGCAGAGAGGCAGGCAGAGAGAGAGGAGGAAGCAGGTTCCCTGCTGAGCAGAGAGCCCGATGTGGGACTCGATCCCAGGACCCCGGGATCATGACCCGAGCCAAAGGCAGAGGCTTTAACCCACTGAGCCACCCAGGCACCCCCTTATTTGGCTTTTTTATATCTAGTTGTGCATCTGGCTCAGCGGGCGGCGTGCTAAGAGGCTTGGAGCAAACCGCCACCTCTCCTGCCCCGTTCCCTCTCTCCACTCGGGCAGCTGCTTTCCGATTCTGCTGCTTTCCTCCTGTTTCTAACTAAAAATCCTCCCTCCTAACTCACCCCTGAAGCACCTGGTTTGGATTCTCTGTCTGCGGTCGGGGCCTGTGCTCCATATCCCACCCTATGACCCCCAGCCCGGGCTGTCCCACCGCCGCCCCATCCCGCGCTTCTCACTGCAGCCGCACCTGTCGTCAGCATGAGCCTCACCTGGTCTCTGTGAGCTGAGTGTGTAGCCTAGATCGCAGGGCTTCTCTGGTTCACGTGTTTTTGGCAGAGTCACAAGCACTTTACTCTTGCCCCTGGCCTGGCTCTCCTGGTGCCATGGCCCACAGCTGGCTGAGCCCCGGGCGCCCCGCCGGCCAGAAGGCACGTCGGTGTCGCGTGCCCCCAGAAGCTCTCCGCCTCCTCTTGTCAGGGCTCTTCTCCGTCCAGGCTGGGCACAGGGCGTGTTCTTGAACTTCCCTTTGACGCCACCTTGAGGAGTCCCTTCTCCTAGAGCCTACAACCTCTAGTTTCTCGGCTTCACCCCCACTTGGAGAACTTCCAGGGGAGATGCGCGTGGGAACCGCGTTTTGTTGAGACGTGATGAACCTGAAGGTGACTTTATTTTGGTATCGTACTCGACGCAGTCCGTTTACAAGTATGGTTTCCGGGTAAAATCGTCGGTGGGGGCGGGGAGCATGGTGTCGGGGGCTCCCGCCACCGCGTCGCCGTGGGGGGAGGTCCCGCCGCTGCTTTCCCATCTGCTGTGTTCTCTGCTCTCAGACGCCTCTTCTCTGAGCTGCTGCCGAGCCCCGGCAGACCTCATGTCCGTGGGTGCGGGGCGGGTGGGGGTCCTCTCCCCAACGTCTCTGGGACAGCCCCGCCCCCAGCCCGAGCCCGTTAGACCTTCTGAACCGAATCTCTGCGTTTTGGTGTCATTTCGGATTTGTCTTCCCGTCGGCATTCTGAGCGGGCTCCTTCTGCGGCCCCTCCGTGCGGGCTGCCGCTTCAGCGCGGTGCGGGTTTCCTAGACGCCTCCGTGCCCGCTGCGCTCTTCCGAAGTAGCCCCCATTTTGGCTTCGCGGGACACCGAGTTGTCTTTAGCGCCCGCCTTCTCTCTCTCCTCTGCATCTCCGCGCTTATTCACGCGGGTGCCTGAGGTTTGTGGCGGCGGCCTTCCGATGTCTGGGGACAGTTGACTGTCCTCGGGACTGTCCCCAAGAGCTGCCAGAAGCCTCTGGTTGCGTGGCCGGGGCGGTGCAGGGCAGGCCGGCTTCTCCACGGGCCTCCGGAGGCTTCCTGTGCTCCGTGTCTCCAGAGAAGGGCTCTCGGACTTCTTGCCGGCGTAGGCGGGCCGGGGTCTCCCATTCCGCGCGCAGACTCCCCTTACCCCCTTTCTGGCCGTGCCCCTCCCTCCCACTGTCCCGCTGTGCTCCGAGTGTCCCTGGTCTCCTGCGGGGGCGGATCGGTCATCTGCAGAGAAGGATGGGAAGGGTCGGGGCGGGGGCTCTCGCTACGGAAACGGACTTGCAGCCGGTTGCCTGGGCCCTTAAACCCCCGCTCGTGCTGTCCCTGGCTTTGCCGGAGCTCAGCAGGGCCAGCGGCCGTTCCGCGCAGAGGCCCATGGCCTGCCTCGCTCAAAGCCTCGTTGACACTCCGGCCCCTTAGTCGCATCTGTGGGGGCGAGTCACGCAGGCAGCTGTCACCTCACCTGTTTTGAGCCCGTGTTTGCTTTAACCCCGCACAAAACAAGCAACACTGAGCATGTGTGAAATTTCGTGAAGAACATCATGTACCGATTGAAACAAATGAGGCAGGCGAGCCGAAGTTCGGCCCCGGGGCTTTGGAGCTCGTATTCAAAGTTCGTTTCCTGTTCCTTTTCCTGTGCGCACAAACACAAGCGCCGAGGGGTACTTAATTCCAACCGCCTTCAGTCCTTTGACAAAGAAGCACATTTTAAAAAACATTTATGCCCTTGGGCGCCTGGGTGGCTCAGTGGGTTAAGCCGCTGCCTTCGGCTCAGGTCACGATCTCAGGGTCCTGGGATCGAGTCCCGCATCGGGCTCTCTGCTCGGCAGGGAGCCTGCTTCCCCTCTCTCTCTCTCTCTGACTGCCCCTCTGTCTACTGTGATCTCTCTCTGTCAAATAAATTAAAAAAATTTAAAAATTAAAAAATAAATAAAAAACATTTATGCCCTTAATGATAGTCTTGACTTTCGAGACACTTTAGATACAGCTCGTGACTCCGTGCTTCCGTAAGTCATGAATGGTGTCCGCTTCCGTGTCACTGTGGAGGCTTTAAAGAGCTTATCCTTTCCAGGCACTGCACGGCCCGAGGAAGTACAGACGAGATACAGTGACCTCCTCAAAAACAGGTTCCAAACGCTCACAGCTGTGTCTGAGGATAGTTATGTTGAAGCTGATCTTTTTCCTTAGCAAGTCTGGTTCCCACGTTAAGTTCCAAATTCACGTGTGCACAGCTGTGGAGATGTCCCCGAGCATCTGTGCCGAGGGCCTGGGGAGTGCGCGGGCTTTTCCTCCTGGCCCAGGTCGTGAGCGCTGCCGTCTGCACAGGCGGCCGGGCGTGAGCTGCGGCGCCCGCGGCCCGCAGGGCTGACCCCTTGGCGCCTTCTTCCGTTGGTGTGAAAGACACGCACGTGAGAAGTGCTATGCGTGCCGGAATGGGCAGAATGTGCCCACACCGTCCTCGGGGCTAAGGGAGGCCGTGCCCAGGGTGGGCACTGTGGCCCCTTTGCCCTGTGCCCCATGTCCACACCGCGTGGGCGTCTCTCTCTCCTCTGCTCAGCCCACGCGGCTGCCTCTCGCTGGCTGCCCTTCCGCCTTCCTGCCCGTTTCTACGGATTGCCCGGGATCCTCGGCTAGGGGAGCAGGTGTTGTCACGTGTTGTCACATCTGTGACTAGAGGGCACGAGGTGAAAACACGTGGTGGGACGCACGTATCTGCCGGGCAGTGGCTCCGAGACCCTTTGGGCTCCGGTCTCACCTGCTGGATGGGGGACCGCTGCCCGCGAAACAGCGGGGTCAGCAATGAGACTGCAGAGGGCGCCGCCCCCACAGGTGAGCTCGTGGGGCCCAGCCCACCCCCTCTGAGGTCAGCACGTCATTTATCCGTAAGACCTTTGGGTATTTTGTCCATCTGAAATCGTAAGCCACTTGCATATGTCGTGATTTTCTGTGCTTTCTAACGTTATTTTTCCATTGTTTAAAAGCTTCAGTTGCAGTTAAACCAAGATCTGAGCATCTTGCATCAAGATGATGGCTCCTCTAAGAATAAACGGGGCGTTCTGCCGAAGCACGCCACCAACGTGATGCGATCGTGGCTCTTCCAGCACATAGGGGTAAGAGCGCAGGGACCCCGGCAGCAGCGCCCCGGGGCGCTTCCCCTCCACTTCCTCTCCGCGAAGAGCCCACTGTGCGTCGGGCGTGGGCGTCCCGGCTAACTGTCTCAGTGTTAGGGTGGGACGTGGGACAGAGGAGAGTGACCACACTCTGGGGGGCTCTGCCTCAGGGACTTAGTCGGGAGGGCCCCGCCGCCGACCAGGGATCCTTTCCGCTCCTGCTAATCACCTCCGCGCCACGAAGGGTGACCCAGTGAGGTGAGGTTCGAGAAGTGGGCAGAGAGTAGAGGAGTTTGGGCAAAACCTGGGAAAACAGTGACGTCTTAGATACTGGATTTGAGCGGAGGGTGTGGTAAGGTCAAAGACTGAGCTGTGGACAGAGGGGCCCGCACACGGGCTTGTCGAACTTGAGATGGCGTCTGGCCCCGCAGACAGCCCCGGCCCAGCACGTCGTGTCTGTGGACCTGTTCGCTCCCCCGGGTCGCGACCACACCTTCTCTGTGGGGGTGTCCTGTCTTAGGAAGCACACGCTTGCTCGCCCATTTACTGGGCAAGACTTGCTTCTCATGAGTTGAGACCCTCAGTCCTCATGCTGCTGAACTTTGGGGACGCATGTGACCCCGGGCAGCTTGGGGGACCGCCTGGTCTGGTGGCCAGGGTCAGGAAGGGCCAGGTCGGCTTTTAGGGGAGTGTGCGGTGAGACCGAGGCAGGAAAGTGGCCACTGCCTGTTGTGTCCAGGCAGACAGAGGAACCCGCAGGGGCGTGTGGGCACAGATGCAGTGGCCTTTCTGTACCTGGAGGGACGGAAGGTCAGGAGGTCTGGCGGGGAGCCGCCCGGCAGCCTCGGGAGCCAGCTCTGTGGCCGGTGCTCACCTCCCTCCGCAGCCCCGGCCGCCTGCTGCTCCCGACTGCTGCGCTGCATTGGCGACTCTGCCCCTCGGCCTCCCTGGCCCCCGCTCGTGTCTCTGGTTGCCGCCTGCTCCCTCCACAGCCCTCCCAGCTCATCTGCAGCCCGTTGCCCTGTGGCTGTCAGCAGGGTGTCCTGGTACCCTTTCTCCGCATCCACCCTGGGGCAGACCGGCTGCCTGAGCCCCGGCCTCCAGGTGTTCCCAGTGCCGGTCTCCGTCCTCGCCCTGACTCAGCCCCGGGCTCCATCATCCCCTGTCTTCCAGGCTTTAGCCTGCGTCACTGCCGACCAGCACCCCCTTTTCTCTAACTGATGTCAGGCTCCTTCCCCGAGAGATAGCTGTTGGAGGAGCCGCTGACTCCAGACGTGGAATGGGCACGTGATGTCGCTGAGCAGTTCTGGGGTGGGGACAGGACCTCTCTCCCTTTCCTTGGGGGGAAGGCCCTCAGGGAGCCCAGGCCAGTCCACCTGGAGAGCTAGGACGCCCCGCTTCTCTCCTCTCCCAAGCCATCCCTGCATGCAGGCCATGGCAGCACGGGTCTGGGGATGACAGTGCCGTCTCTGAGTGGTGCGGCCGCATCTGGAAAGTTGTCCTAAAAGGGAAAGGTGTTAGGGTACAGTGGTTCAGTGACGTTCGTCCTACTGGTGGGAAGACTCGGTATGTGGTTTTGGGCCCATCCGTTTGCTGGGAAGTTACACGGCTAGTTCCCGTGGGACACGAGGACTGGGGCACCCGACAGACCCAGACGGGGTGGCGAGTGAGACAGGGTCCCCCAGCGCTGTCCCCCCAGGAGAGTGCCACCGTGTGGCATGTCTGCGCTCTAGGAGCACGGACGATATCCTTGAATGTTTTTGTGATTCCTAAAACAATAAACTCTCCTCACAGGTTGAAGTAAACTGTTACTTTTTTTTTTTCCTTATGAGGCGTTTTCTGCCTCTTCTGGCCCTCGTTTCTTTGGAACACAGTCCCCTTGGCGGCCTCGCTGACACAGGACAACTGTGGTTCTGCCGCACGGCGGGGTTTGTCTTGCTTAGTGCACTTGGCTTTCCTGCCCCCTTTTATTTCACAGGCTCTTAACTGGCAGGCACGGCATTCCCACTTCCACAGTCTCTGCCCCGGGGCCCCGTGCGGTCTCCGTCTGTCCAAGGGGACAGACGCCACTGGGGAGGCTGCTGTGGCCCGAACCGTGGTCCCCGCGGTCCCAGTCGTGTGCAGTGACGGCCGCCCGCGCTGAGTGTTACTCGCGGTAGCTCCTGCCCCCGTGTCCTCCGGGGTCCCAGGCCATCTGGAATCAGGGACTCCGGGGAGGAAGGCTTTAGAGCCCGTGTTCTCCTGGCTTCTGTGTGTAGACAGTGATCAGCCGTGGAGAAGGCACTTGTTACTGTAGGTAGAAGAGATTCCTTTGGTCCTTCTGTCAGTTTTGATATGTACCTTCCGGTTTAATTCTGCTTTTTCAAGTGGAGTGTATGGAGGAAGAGGAATGTAACAGGTGCTCCCACCCCAGCCCTGGGCGCGGCTCTTCACAGACCCCGCACGCTGACCTGGCCCCAGGCAGGTCCTGAACAGCCAGCCGTGCACCCCTGTGTCCCTTTCCTCTCCCAGTGCCTGGGACGGAAGCATGTCGTCCCGTGTGTCAGCCTGGGAGCCGCCGGCCCCGCCCCTTCCCTGCGTCCCCTGCTTAGCCAGCTGGAGGATGGGGAGTGTGTGTGCTTTCCAGCCTCGGCTTCCTCGTCTGTACGACGGAAACGACTGTGCGTGACTCCCGTGCTGTGGCTTGCTGGGTGGCCTCAGTGAAGTGGCCCTTCTAGGAGAGCAGGGCGCGGCTCTCGCTGGGCCCGGCACCCCCGCCTCGTCTCTGAGCTGCTCACCCGGTCTCGCCTTGGCCTGCGCTGTGTCTGCCGCCTGGCTGCCGCGTGCTTGGGCGGTGCGGGGTGGACGTCCTGCGGCACGTTTCTAAAACGAAATCGTAAGACTAAGGAGGTTTTGGCAGAAAGCACTATTGCTACTTACTGTTTTTTCGCTAATGATTATTTGTATCTTTCTATTCTACTAGATAAGCTCGAGTCCCTTTTAAACCTTGCCGGTCATGCTAACCCTTTTTTTCATTTCTAGCACCCCTACCCGACAGAAGATGAGAAAAAACAGATTGCTGCTCAGACAAATTTGACACTACTCCAAGTTAACAACTGGTAAGAGCCACCCGCCCTCCGGAATGGTGCCGGTCACCGTGATGGAAGCCTCGAGAATACGCTAATAAGTAGTAGGATTGGGTTGAAGATGGCTGAGTCCTTTTAACGGGCGGCACTGTGTCCCCAGAGTGCCGGAACTGGTGGCAGGATATTTGAGAATAAATCAGCACACACTTTCGACTTAAACCTCTCATCCTCACTACGGACTTTTCTCTGCAGCCTGCTCGTCCGGTTAGAAACGTGCTTCTCCGAGGGCGCCTGGGTGGCTCCATCGGCTAAGCGTCCAACTCTTGATTTTGGCTCAGGTCGTGATCTGGGCTCTGCACTGGGCGTGGAGCCCGCTTGAGACTCTCTCTCTCCCTCTGTCCGCCCCCAACTGCTTGCACCTGGCCACACAGTCGCAAAAAAAAAAAAAGTTTCTCTATTGTGAGTTACCGCTATGCCTGAGTCCCCACATTCATTCAGAAATGTGATGTTTTTGGTGATGAGCTTCTCTGGGGGGTACCTGGTGGCGATGAGGCATCTTGACCTCTGGTGCCCCTCCCACCCCTGCAGCTCCCCCACCTTTGTCCCTTTGTTCAACTCTGAGCTGGGGAGGCAGCCCCTCTGCTCTCCGCTCTCTGTATGGTGGTTCCACCCCCACAGCAGGACTCGGGGTCCTAGGAGGGAAATGCCTGGGATTGGTTGACTTCACGAATAAAGTAGCCTGTTGTGATTTCGGTGTCAAATGCTACGGTGGAAGCTTGGACCCCAACCACATGCGCTCCCCTGAGATCAGAGCTGCTGACATGATGGAGGGCGTTAAGGTCCAGGGTGCACTTAAGGCTGTGCATGTCTTGTACTCACTCAGGAGTGGGAAACAGGACCGGCTGATAAAAAGGGCATCCGTAAAAGAAAGCACAGACTCTACCACTTGTAAACACTGTTCTCTTTTTAACAGTTAAAATTTAAATTTGAGGGGCGCCTGGGTGGCTCAGTGGGTTAAGCCTCTGCCTTCGGCTTAGGTCATGATCTCGGGGTCCTGGGATCGAGCCCCGCACCAGGCTCTCTGCTCAGCGGGAAGCCTGCTTCCTCCTCTCTCTCTCTGCCTGCTCTCTGCCTACTTGTGATCTCTGTCAAATAAATAAATAAAATCTTAAAAAAATAATTTAAATTCGAGCAAGGTTAGGTACCTTCCAATATCATTGACAAAATCTCCGAATGTATGCAGCCGTCTGGGCAGGACATATGAGTATGCTTTGGGTCGCACTGAGTATCTGTAATCTTGCGTTTGGGCCATTGTTTGAGTCTTGGAGACCAAGAATACAGAGTCTTTGGATTATTTCCTATTAAATCTTTTAAACAGCATTTGCAAAAAAAAAAAAAAAAGTTTTCACCTGTGTTGTCACTGTGACGTTTGCGATGGCCCAGTACCTTCCGTTCTCTGGCGTATCTCGTGGGACACTTCCCATCTAGGTTTAGTCCTGAGGGCGGTCGGCTGATTGGAGCTGGACGTTAGAGTCCCTTCTCGGGACAGCCCAATGCCTTTGTTGCTGGTCAGCCTTCTTGCTTTTCCTCGTCTGATAACTTCCTCGAGCTCCCTAACTTGCTGCTCTGTCACCAGAATTATCTGATCTGGAAGGTTTGACACCTGCTTTTCAGTTTTTTGTTTTTTGTTTTTTTTTTCAAAGATTTTATTTATTTATTTGACAGAGATCACAAGTAGGCAGAGAGGCGGGTGGGGGCGGGAAGCAGGCTCCCTGCCAAGCAGAGAGCCCGATGCGGGGCTCGACCCCGGGACCCCGGGATCATGACCTGAGCTGAAGGCAGAGGCCTTAACCCACTGAGCCACCCAGGCGCCCCCGCTTTTAAGTTTTACATTAATAACAGTTTGCTAGCATGATTAGCATAAAGTTTCTAAAACCTTTTCATCTTTGTAGCTATTTTTACTTTGTGTGACTTTGTTTCCTTTTACGTTTACAAAAATCCCACGCTGGGCTGACCTTGAACACCCCGTTAGCTTGCGCCCCTGCCACCTGGCGGTTCTGAGTGAGGAGGCTGGAGAGGCAGATGCCGAGAGGCAGCAGCAGGCTTCCCTCCGCAGGCAGTGGCGGGGTCAGCACCGAGCTGGGGGCCGCCAGGGCTGCCCTGTGATGGCCGGTGCCCCGCTTGCTCGTGCTCCAGGGACCAGATCACTGCCTGCGGCTGCGACTTCAGTC
Organism: Eira barbara; assembly: GCA_020311275.1. Classification (NCBI taxonomy): domain Eukaryota; kingdom Metazoa; phylum Chordata; class Mammalia; order Carnivora; family Mustelidae; genus Eira; species Eira barbara. The sequence goes on along the minus strand of JAHRIG010000369.1, from coordinate 2,918,113 downwards.
CCCTCCTTTCCACTGGAGAATGTTGTAAATGCTAGGATTTTAGATTTAAGTCATCTGTGCACCCAGTGTCAGGCTCACTCTCGGTGGAGATGCTGAGTGGCACGCTCTAACTGGGCCAGCCAGGCGCCCCGTGAGTGTCACTATGTTCATGTGGCCTGGGAGCAGGTGCGCTCCAGTTCTGCTCTGCACCTGGGCGGCTGGAGAGCGGGGCGTGGCGGCAGACCAGCGCAGAGCCCCAATCTCCGTGGAGCTTGTATTTATCTGACACCCAAACACAGCTCCTCGCCCTCACGAGGGCCCCGCTTCTGAGGGTGAGCAGGCTCGGCTCCAGTGAGAGGTGACCCCCCACCTGGCCATATTCCTAGAGGAGGAACTGCCCCTAGGCTTGGCGGGTGCAGCTGTGTCCTCCTCCGAGTGTGTGGTTGGAACAGCCGCCGGCTTCTGGAGGGCAGGGGTGGTTGTCCAGAGCTCCGCTGCCCTCCCAGATCCGGGGGCACCAGCTGGGTGCGGGGAAGGTGCTGGCCAAAGAAGGCAGGCTTTCCGGGCACATACTTAAAGTCGGTGAAGCATGTTCCCACATGGGATTGTGCGCTCCTGCCACTCTGCTTGTGTGGGATCTGGTCCCTGCTTGGGCTGCTGAGTCCTATCTGAGGTCCCCGGGGGTGCTGTTGCAGCAGCAGCACAGCTGAGAGATTTCAGACAGGGGCTGCTCCATAACTAGCCTGTTCCTTGTGGTGTCGAAGGCCCACTCCGGCCCTAAAGCCGCCCACATGGAGGTGACCACGAGTGGATGGAGCACCGTCTGCACCAGGAGGGACGGGACTGTGGGGTCGTGCTCGGGGCAGTCCAGGACGTGCACAGCGGGAGGGCTGTGGGAGGGCTATAGGAGAGCCCACCTAGTGACCGCTTCCCTGTGTTGCCCTCAATGCCCAGGTTCATCAACGCCAGAAGACGGATTCTTCAGCCCATGCTGGATTCTAGCTGTTCAGAAACTCCAAAAACTAAGAAGAAAACTGCTCAGAACAGACCAGTCCAGAGGTTTTGGCCCGACTCCATTGCCTCCGGAGCTGCGCAGCCTCCCCCCAGCGAGCTGGCCATGTCTGAAGGTGGGTCGCGGGGGTGCTGGGGGCGGGGCCGCGGGGGGCGGGGCCCTGAGCTCCGCTGTGCATCACTGCGGTGTTGACCTTATCTGCAGAGCCCAGTGACGGAGGCCTGGAGTCCTCACTGTGTTCTGTTCCTCTTTCCCCTCTGTGTGTTTCTTTTCCCTCGGGCTTCAGTGCGCAGCGGGGAGCTGTCCTGGCCTCACCACCTGGCGTTCTGCCTTTTTTTTTTTTTTTTTTAAACCGTCGGGGAGCCCCTGCGGCCTGGTCCTGCTCTTGCTGGTCCCCTCGGACCCGTCCCTCTCCCCGCCTGATCTGTGTTTACTAAGCAGCTTTATGTTGGCGACAGTTCTCCAAAGTTTGGCTCGTTTGGGTGTGCGTGTCCTTCCACGTGTATAATCGCTGTTATTCGCTCATTCCTACTTTCTTGGGCATATTTTCCTCAGCAGTGTACTGTTGCTACGTCAGGAAACTTGGGGGCCCGTATCTCCTCAAATACCTGCTCTGTTGCCCCTCCCCTTCCCCCACCCCTTCAGGGACCACCGTGGTCCATCTGTTCTTACTGGTGCACTTTCCTGCGTTTGGGATTCTGTTTCTTTTTTTTCTTTTTTTTTTTTTTAAATTTTATTTATTTAATTTTTACAGACAGAGATCACAAGGAGGCAGAGAGGCAGGCAGAGAGAGAGGAAGGGAAATAGGCACCCTGCCAAGCAGAGAGCCCGATGTGGGGCTCGATCCCAGGACCCTGAGATCATGACCTGAGCCGAAGGCAGAGGCTTAACCCACTGAGCCACCCAGGCGCCCCTGGGATTCTGTTTCTTGTTTCCACCGTCTTGATGGCTCCCGTGACTGTCTTTGGGCATCACTGAGCTCGTCTTCTATGGCTGACCTGCCACCGGGCCCACCACGGGTGCATTTTGGGGAGACATTTTCAGTTCCGGAAAAGTCTTTTCTGCCTCTTGTGGCTCTGCTTCCTAGAACACAGTCTCAGGAACTGTTCTGACATCCTCCGCTGCCTCTAACATCTCTGTCCTGAGCTGCTTTCCATTGGCTGACTTCTGTCCTCACTGAGGGTCGTCTCCCTGCCTGTGCGTGTGCCTGGGAACCTTGGACTGACGCTGGGCCCTGTGAACGTCACCTGGCTGGGGGCTGGGGCTTTCGCACGGCAGCGAGTCCTCCTGAGCCGTGTCTTAGCACGGACGTTACTTGGGACGGTCTTCGTGACTGGTCCTCATTTGGTGACCCAGGGGCGCTCAGTCCTGGGCTGACGGCGCAAGCCAAGGCAAAACTTTTGATCACCCTCCTTCCCCGGCCCCCCCGCCCCGCCCTCCCTGCGCAGCCAACTGTCAGAGGCCTGGACAGCGTCCTTGAATCTTCTCAGATGCTTCTCTCCCAGCGCTTGACTGTGTCCCGCATGCGTGTGCGGACCCGTCCTCCATCCAGTGTATGCGGGGCTCCTACAGCCGAGCTGGCCAGACGGCTGGGCTGGGCCCCTCACGCTGGGTGTAAACCAGGCTTGACGTTATTTCCTGGTTGTGGTGTGTGCGTTTACAGCTGGGCCTTCGCCGTTTGGGTTTTGATACGCAGTGGTCTTCAATTTATATTTAAATAATTTGTGTTTTCGGTTTCTGCTTTCTCTTTTATTTTTTTTTTATTTTTTTTTTTATTTTTTTATTTTTTTAAGATTTTATTTATTTATTTGTCAGAGAGAGAGAGAGAGAGAGTGAGCACAGGCAGACAGAGTGGCAGAGGGAGAAGCAGGCTCCCTGTGGAGCAAGGAGCCCGATGTGGGACTCGATCCCAGGACGCTGGGATCATGACCTGACCCGGAGGCAGCCGCTTAACCAACTGAGCCACCCAGGCGTCCCTCTGCTTTCTCTTTTAATCCAAGAATTAGTTAGGAAGGTATTAGTTCTCTCTCCCTCTTCCCCCGCCCTCCCTCCTTGGAAAAGACAATCCCTGCATATTGGGGTAGAAGTTCGCACAGAACTATCCAGTGAAAAGTGATTTTCCCTCCATCCTGGCCCCCAATCTTCTCCAGAAACCGTCCTCATTACCAGTTTCTGTCTGTGCTCCCAGGGCGCTCCTGACACGACCCACCGTGCAGAGACCACAGGGGATGAATGAAGCTCTTTAAAAGGGTTTCCCCGATTCTGACCTGCAACTCGGTCTCCTCCTGCTGCCCCCCGTCACTATGTCTGGAGGCCTTTCCTGATGAGTGCACGAGGCCCCCGTGTGTGCGGTGACACGGGGCACCTTGCGCTCCTGCAGCTTCTGTCCCTCGGCTGCTAGGCCGGAAGGCACACGGGGACGGGCGTGTTAGAAGGCTTGTAGCCTCTTCTGTTCTCCTTGTAAAACCTGCTTTCCGCCCCGTGCACCTGTGTTCTTGTAGTCCTGACCCGAGGCCTTCCGTAGACCAGGAGCGTTCAGAGCGTGTTAGCGAAGGAAGGGCTGAGGCGGATCCTAGAGGCCGTTTCCCAACCCCTGTGGAACACCCCAGAACCGGAGGTCAGATAAGCAACAGTGCCCCGCCGTGTGACAGAGCATCTTCCTGCGCGCGAGCTGATTTTCCCCTTCTTGCCGCAGGAGCCGTCGTGACCATCACCGCGCCCGTGAGCATGAACGTGGACAGCCTCCAGTCCCTGTCCTCGGACGGCGCCACCCTGGCGGTGCAACAGGTCATGATGGCGGAGCAGAGCGAGGACGAGTCTGTGGACAGCACGGGGGACAGTGGGGCCGCGCTGGCCCCCGCCCACATCAGCGGCCTCGTCCTGGAGAACAGCGACTCCCTGCAGTAGGGCGCCGGCGCGGCCCAGAACCGTGGGGCGGGCCGGCCTGACTTTTTACAGTTTGCACGGCAAACCTTTTACACAGTTTTATTTCTAGTATGTTTTATATGTAGATAGAGAAGAGTGCACTTTTGTATTTCATAGTACGCTTCAAGAGCATCTTTGCTGGTGCAGCGACTTCTTTCGAGTGTGTGTGTGTGTGCGCGCGCGTGTGTGGGCGTGCGTGTGGATTTTTAAGGAAATTCTTTAAAGGTTTAACGCTAAAAATGTGATGAGTGGCAAACACCCGTGAGCCCCTAATTAGAATAAGGAATAGTGCTGCCATTTTCTAAAAAATTACGCAGTTTTAACCTAGTTCTGTGGCTGAAGCAAGTCTCAGTGGGCTGATCTCTTGGTGCGGCCCACGGATTCGAAAGAAGCTTCTGCATCTTAAAGCCGCCTGTGCCAGGCAGACGCCGATTGGCGGCAAAGTGGGCGTGGCTCCGCGGTAGGCGTGCGGCCATCCGAACACACGTAGGTTCTCGCACATTCCGTGAGCCTGTTTCATTTGCTATAGATGAAAAAGAAACTCCTATTTTTACCTTGTTGGAATTATTGGATAAAAGGCTATTTTTATAAATTCGTTATGAATTGGATGACTATGTTGAGGATAAAATTTCTAGAGGAGAAACAATGCGTGCTTACTACTTCAATTTGGAATGTTGTGGACTGACCAAATCTCGTGAACCTGCCCAAAGTTAGCTGGCATTCCACGGTTCTCTGCCATCCCAGGCTGGTGGTTCATATTTACGACTATGAAGGAAGCAGCTGTTGAATGAAATTTTGGTACCTGCAAATTTTAGTTGCCATGTGAATGTTCACATCACATCTTACTCTCGATCCGGACATAGACTTAAGGGATTGCTAAACAGGGCTAGTAAGTCAGGTGATGCGGCGGCCAGCGACCGGAGAACAGCTCACCGCCTGTGTTTCTGTCTGATCCAAATCTGACTGCAGTTAAATGGTTACTGTCCCAGCTAGCTGTGTGTTGCTCTAGGATGTTTTCGTCAGCCATGTGTTACACGTAGAATGTTCATCACAGACTAATACAAAATGTCCTCTACCTGCTGGCTCCGAGTGAGGGCCCATAAGCCACGCTAGCTCTGTTACGTAATTAACATCTCTCCGAAGTGACACGGGGACCCAGACTGGGGCGACAGCGTGACAGCAGACTCCCACTGTTGGGCCTGGTGTCCATTTTCCCTCCTTGTCCGTTGTTGCTTTGGCATTTCCGGAGCCCGGGCCCTCGGGCTTGTGCACACCAGATTTGGAATAATTGTAGGACTTCCCTTTCCTGGTGACAAGACAAACCAGAAGAGGAGACTGGGTTTTGTTTCCTTTGTTTTCATGTAGTCGCAAGTGGGGCTCTTTCTCAGAGCGAAAACAAGCTGCCTTGTCTCGTGAAATCTTTACATGGTCACGGGATGCCCGCGGTCCGTGTGGCCGAATGGTAGTTCGTGGTCAGGAAAGTCACCCGTTCTTGAGGTTCGACGGCGGTAGCTGGCTGCAGACCACGCTGACACTGAGGGGACATTTTGAGCGAGGAAAGATTTTGTTCTGCAACTGACTTCTCCCCCCCAAATTTATTGATTAAAGTTAATCACGGAAGAGCATTTCCTAGATAACTTAGAAGACAGAAATACATGGAAATTTCTCTTAAAAATATTTCAGGAGCTTTAGAAGAAAAACACGACTATTGACTCTTGGCAAGAGAATCACATTTGTAAGCAGCAGTTACATTCCTTATTTATAAATGGTTTGTAATTTTTTCAGTAAGTCTACCCCAGTTTAAAAGATGATTTTAACTTGACCTGAAGTCTGGTATTGTTGGACTTCTTGAAGCGAGGACCCGTGGAGGCCAGCCGGCCGGCTTCCTGCGGCCCCAGGTCCCCAGGCCCTCCTAGCCACCCTGCCCCTTGGGTGAGTGCAGACGTGCTGCCGGTGCAGCCTCCCAGCAGTCACCGTCTCCCTCCCTGCCCAGGGACTCCCAGCGGTCACCGTGTCCCTCCTTGTGCAGGGACTCCCAGCAGTCTCTGTCTCCTTCCCCGCCCAGGGACTCCCAGTGGTCACTGTCTCCCTCCCTGCCCAGGAATCCTGCAAGGGGCAGCCCGGCAGTCCAGGGCTCCCGTGCAAAGTCCCACCCCCCCACCGGCCTGAGGCCTCGGGGCTCAGTGATGCCGCGCGCTCCCTCTGGCTGAGGCTGGGGTTCTTGGGCTCTCCGTTCTCACTGGGCTCCAAGCACTGGGATGAGCCGTTCAGAGAGAGGCACATAGGGTGGCCTGAGGTTCCGGCAGACTTCCCGGGACGCACAGGCACCCATGCGCGGCTGGGCATATGGCAAAGCCGATTGGGGTCAGAGAGCCGCCACCCAGTGCCCTGTCTGTCCATCTGCATTGTAGAAACCTCCATCCCCAGCCCTCGGCATTCCAGAGCAGCTGTGCAAAGGGGATGCCATCGAACGTTCCTTTTCGGTGAGTGGATGCGATCCTGACCGTCCACTAGAAGGTGCCTTGGATGCGTTCTGAGGCCCAGAGGAAGCCGGCTGTCCCCTCTGTGCCACGGCTGAGCAGGGAGCCCGACAGGCTGGGCCGCTGCCCTCTCCGGGGGAGCATCGCCTACTCCGCCGGCAGTGCCCCGACTGCCGCCAGCCCTGGGAGGATGCTGAGTGAGGAGGGCGGCCTGGGGGGCCTTCCCTCGGGGCGAGTGGCCAGGGCTTGCCTTCTAGACACACCCGAGCACACCCGGCCGGAGGGAGAAGGCTGTGTCTGGCCGGTAGTGACAGAAGTGACTCCACGGTCTGCCTTCGTTTTAGTTACGTTTGGTCTATGAACTGACAATCTTTAAAATGTGAATACTGTAACAATATGTTTTCTTGGATTGTTGTCTTTCAAAGGGATTTTTGTGAAGCATTTGATTTATCAAAGCAAAAAAAATTAAAAATAGAAACACGCTTTATGGATGTTTTATTTTCTAAAAGCTGATGTCACCACAAGCTGCTTTTCCATTTTAAGTAGAACGTGGACATCGTCGACAGGTTTTGCTGGTGACGTGGGGGTCGTGAGGGTCACGGCGAGCCCTGCACTTTGTTCAGGAATTGGGACTGCCGGACGCACCGGTCCGCCTGCGTTTTCACGGCTCCTCCCTTAAGTTCCTCACTTCAATTAGCCGTGGTGTTCCGGGGAAAAAAATTGGAAAGTTTTTGCTTGTTTTTTATTGTAGTTTATCAGAGACCTAATTATTCTGGTAGGAATGAGGAAGGATTCGTCAGCGAGGGGCTGCCTTCCCCGGGCGTGTTGTGAGTGGCGCCCAGCGTCCTTCCGGGCGCGTCAAAGAGCCACAGTAAAACAGTGTCAGAGAACGTTTTCTTTGTAGTCCGGTGTGCTTGAACTGCCCCCAGACCGTTCACACTTCGAGGCCAAAGTAAGCAGACTCGCGTGTTTTTATTTTTTCTTTAATTTTTATTTATTTATTTATTTTTAAAGATTTTATTTATTTATTTGACAGACAGAGATCACAAGCAGGCAGAGAGGCAGGCAGAGAGAGAGGAGGAAGCAGGCTCCCCGCTGAGCAGAGAGCCCGATGCGGGACTCGATCCCAGGACCCCAGGATCATGACCCGAGCTGAAGGCAGAGGCTTAACCCACGGAGCCACCCAGGCGCCCCAAGACTCGTGTGTTTTTAAAGAGCACACCTGAAACGGTAAGTCTCGCAGGCGATGAGGAGAACCGGCTGTGAAGCATAGTGTTCCGGGAAATGTCCTGTTTGATCGGACGGAAAATGGAGCGTCTGCCGGCCCTATAGCTCCTCTAGGTCAAAATTCTAACCAGGTGAGACCTCGGCCCAGTCTCTGACCCCCCTCTAGGCTTCAGGTGCTTTGTTTGTAAAAGGAAGAAATTGGTGTAGAAGGTTTATTCTAGCTCAGAAATCGTATTTATAACTAATCCAATGCTACCCATCTATCTAGAGAGAGAAGTAAGTCAGTCGTAATCCAGCGAATCCTGAAAAGAATATGCTTGGACTAGTGTTTCCCATTTTGTAACACTGTGCAGAGGTCAGAAGTAACATCTACGTTTAGCCCCGATGCTGTGCTTAGAGACGCTCTTTAACGAAATTCTTAATACAGAGGATTTTTGCCCTTTTACAGTGAGACCCTCTCATCTTCACTAAGACCTAAGGTCTGGGTGCCATTTTTCAGCTAAACTTTGCAAAGCTGCAGAGCTGTGGCCTCTAAGCCCACGTGATGAGGAGATGAATGCTGGTCTTGGACGCGGGCTCTGGCTGGCTTGCCAGCCGTCCACTGTCCCCAGTGCCCTGGCCCTGAACCAGGTCGGCCTCCTCCCTGCGGTGGCTCTTCCAGCCCTGGAAAGGGCTACTTTGTCTGGCTTAATTGAATAATTTAGTATTTTACGCACAAATAATATTTAGAAGGCATTATGTTGCACAGATGTTTCCATTTCTTAATTTTTTTTTTTTTAGGATTTTTTTTATTTGAGAGAGAGAGAAAGCATGAAAAGTAGAGGGTCAGAAGGAGAAGCAGGCTCCCCACTGAGCAGGGAGCCCGATGCGGGACTCGATCCCGGGGCTCCAGGATCATGACCTGAGCCGAAGGCAGTCGCTTAACCAACTAAGCCACCCAGGCGCCCCCAGATGTTTCCATTTCTTTTCTTTCTTTTTTTTTTTTTTTATTTGACAGAGATCACAAGAAGGCAGAGAGGCAGGCAGAGAGAGAGAGGAAGGGAAGCAGGCTCCCCGCTGAGCAGAGAGCCCGATGCGGGGCTCGATCCCAGGACCCCGAGACCACAACCCGAGCCGAAGGCAGAGGCTTAAACCACTGAGCCACCCAGGCGCCCCAGATGTTTCCATTTCTTATGTCGTGACTTAAATGAACCCAAAACTTCAACCCGCAGAAGCCAGTGATGGTTTTACTGTAGACGAGGGAGTCCTTCACTGCAGTGGTTTGACAAGGAACAGTTTAAGGAGGTCGAGGGCTTCAGCTGCTCAGGCTTTTTTTTTTTTAGAAAACGGCTTACAGAAAAAAAGTATATTTTAAAATATGTTGCTTTCTATTAACTCGATTTTCCCTAGTAGTAACCCAGCCGTCCCGCTAGGAGTGAGTAGTGAAGCCCGTGAACGTCTACACCGCGTGTTGGTGTAGACCGGAGATCTGAAGCCCCGAGTTCGCTTAGAACAGGACGGCGGGGCTGAGCGGAGAGGCCGAGAAAGGCGTGTTTCTGGGAGTGGAGGTGGCGTGTGTGGGGGACGTTGGGTTGGGCCCCCAGGAGGTGATCGCGGCTTCTAGCAGAGCCGGAGAAGAGAGGGAGGCAGATGCCGGGGGTCCCGGAGAGGTGACCGCGGATCAGTAGGCAACATGGAGGGAGCGTGTCTTTGTCACCTCGTGGAAGACCTTATAAGACCCCAGACACGTAAAGATAGGCTAACCCCGAAGTGGACTTGGCCAGACCCGCAGGAAGCTTCTCTGTTCCACGGAGGCCGCTGTGGATTGGGAGCGGGCGACAGGCCGAGCGGGGCGTGCTTCTGTCCCAGCGCCTACCGCCCACAAGTACTTACTGGTTAGGGTTACAGGGGGTCCTGCAGATGAAGAGAACGAGACTGGCAGTGGCGAGAGAAGCCCGGAGGACAGGAGCCGGCAGTCAGGGCCAGATCCGGGCGGCCAGCCAGGCCATGGGGAGTGTGGCCGGCCCTGCAGACGCCTGTGGCTCCTGAGCCGAGTGGTTCCGAGTTTGCCTGGAAGTGGCAGCCCGGAGCCCGGGGTCGGAGCATCACTGGGACCCCTGCTGCTGGGACCTCCTCCCAGGATTCCCAGTGCCCCAGGGAGCGGAAGTGGGGGTGCTCTGGCCCCACGCGTCCCGGCCAGGGAACCGGGTCCACTTCCCATGCGGACCGCAGCACAGACACTCCCTGGGAGTCGGAGCCGAGGGCACGGGGCAGGCCCGTGTGGAGGGATGCGCCTGCAGGGGGCGGGCGCCCGAACCCCGTGACCGTGGCAAGCGCGTGTTCCCGGGTCTGCTTTGGAGAACTGCTTTCTCGACACGGTGGGGTGGTTCTGTCTTGGTCGTGTGCCGCCTAACTGCCGACGGGACAGATGGAAAGCTGGGTTGATCTGGGGGAACAGCAGAGACCCAGTAGACGGTCCTCATGCCCCGCGGCGGGCGCACCCCTTCCGACAGGCCGTGAGTGTGCGCGCGTATTTTGAACGTGCTGGGTTTAGGTTTCACTCTTGCTTTTTCACCTTCAGAATCCTCCAGCCAGACCAGTGTCCCGGGTTTCTGCCTGGCCGTCAGCTTTTGGCAGGCCCCGCACCCGAGCCCCCGAGGTGGTCTCCCTGCTCTGCCCCACCCCTGCAGAAGACCCCGGCGAGGCTGAGAGGTGGTGGGCAGGTTCTGGGGCACCAGCAGTGCTGCCCACCCGTACCTCTGACCACAAACCCGGCCTTACAGAGTAGGAGGAAGTGGGCCTCCTGGTATCGGGGCCACATCCGGGGTCCAGAAGATTCTCTGGGCCCCCCCAAAGGCAGTGGTCTTTATGGGGCAGCATGGGATGGTTCCTCTCCTTGTGGATTAAGGCTCTCACATGAGGGACTGGTTAGGGTGGGGGCGGGGTCATGCCTGCACACCTCCAATGGGGTCTCTCCAGACCCCTAGCCTGCTCCCCAAGCTGCCTCGCCAGCCCCCGTGTGAGGGAGCGCTGTGCCCCGATGGCCGGCTGTCTTCTTACCCCTCCTGTGCTGGGCTAAAGGGGAGCCCATCGGCGTCCGCTCCTGTCCCAGAGGGCTTTGTCCCTCTTGGGAGGCCAGGCATCTGGTGGCCTTGCCGCTGCAGCTGTGAGCTGGAGAAGAGTCAGGACCCGGTGGGTTACCCAGTGTCCTTACCGTCGGGGCACACTCGCATGGCTTCTCCATCGGAAGGGGAAGCAGAGCCGCCGCACGATCGACGGGACTTCCGACGGGTTGGTGCGTCTCTGCCAACAGCTCTGCCGCAGCTCCCGGAGGTAAGTGAGATGGTGCTGGACGCACCTGGGCCCGGGCCCTGCCTGGGAGCAAGGGCGGGAGGGGGGACGGGAGCTCGCCCACAGCGGGTGGGAGGGGGCGTCACGAGCTCCCGGCCCCGGAGGTCCACAAGTTAAAAATGAGCATCGGGAGGGAGGAATGGGACTTGGAAGTCACTTTTACTTAGAACTTGAGAGGTGGTTTCATGGTCTCCTGCGTCCCCTTGAGCGGTCCCAGACGGCTGTGACCCTGCTCCCTGTGGCAGTGCTTGTGGCCTGGGCACGGCGGCTCCTGTGGCCGCAGCAACGCGCCAGCCCCACGTGCGCTTCCGGAACTCTGTCCGTCGAGGGAGCCCTGTCTCCGGAGGGTTAGGGACTGCCTGGCCGTCCTGGCACCTCCTGGCACCGGGCTGGAGAGGCTCTGACCCGCCCCGTGGTGCTTCCTTTGTGCCCTCCCGTCCCCCCCATCCTCTGTGTCCCCCGGTCCCCTCCTGGCTCCTCTGTGGCCCTTGACGCTTCTCAGTATCCGCACACGGGCTTCACGGTCCTCGCCTTTCTTTGAACTTGTGAACTCTGAGTGAAGCGAACACCCGTTCGGAACAGACGCGACCTTCCACGTGAGTCAGTGTCGCGAGAGCAGTGGGCGCGACTTTGTTGTCACACGTCACAGAAGGTCCCAGAGCCCTACACTTCAGTTCTGGGCAGCCGCCCGCAGACGCCCTGCCCCTGCCCCCCAGCGCGAACCCGGCACAGCCCCCGCGGGCCCCTGCCTAGCCAGGCTGGGCAGAGCCACCTCTGCACAGGACCTGTCCCTGCCCCACGCCCTGCCTCCCCTGTGCCTCCCCCTGCGCCGGCAGTAGCCCGGCCTCCCTGGCTGTCCTGCCCCGCTCCTGGTTGTTCTGGGCAAGGCTCGGGGAACGGCTGGGAAGCTCCCCCGTTCTCTGGCCTTTGGGGCCTCTGCGGTAAGAGCGTCGCCCCGACACGGCCGCCAAGACTGTTGGAAACTGTGGACCTGCCCCGTGCAGAGCATTCGCACACACGGGTCTGTGTGTGGGAATTGCCACGCGTGACTCCCAGACCAGCGAGCTGGCCCGAGTGACCGAAGTCGGCCCCTGGGAGGACGCGCTCGGGCTGGCCGTCGGGAGCAAGGCCGAGCGCTCCTGTGGGGGCCGGGAGGGGGGGCGCGGGGGGCGGCTCTGCCCCAGCCCCGGGTGTGCTCGCCTGCTCCTCCCCACCCCTCGGAGCTGCCGGGACGCTGCAGGTGCACCTGCCCCAGGGCCCGTGTGCTGGCTGTGCGCGCGGCTGGGGGCCCTGACCTGCCGTCTGCCAGGCGGCCCCACACGGCTCTCCGGTCTCCAGGGTCACCATTTGGTGGGATGTGGCTGCGTCGCCCTCTCCACCACCGCCCCCACTCTCTTCCCGTTTCTTGTTTTCATTGTAGTAAAATACACGGAATATAACATACAGCACCCGACTACGTTACAAGTGTCCAGTTCTGTGGCATTAAGTACATTCGTGCAGCCGTCCCTGCCATCCCTCTCCAGAACTTCCCATCTTCCCAAACTGAAGCTCTGTCCTCAAACACAGCCCCACACCCCTCCCGCAGCCCGTCGCCCCCACCCCCGGTCTGCATTTTGTGTTCACTGGTCTGACCCTTCGAGATGCCTCTGCAAGTGGAATCCGACGGTGTTTGTCCTCGTGTGACTGGTTTATTTCACGGAGCGCGATGTCGTTAGGTTCAACCTTGTAGCATGTGTCGGAACGTCCTCCCTGGCGAGGCCGCGTCCTCTTCTGCCGCGGGCATGGGCGGCACGAGTCTTATGTCTTATTCGGCTCCTCCCAGCAGAAGGGAAGTCTGGTGTCGGGTGTTTATAATTCTGGGCTGGGACTGGTGTCTGGTGTCAAGGGACGCTCCATGTCTGCGGGATGCTCATGTGGGCTGCCCTCCCCCGAGGCTGTGCCGATGTCCCCCAGCAGCCGGCAGAGGTCGTGCCGGCAAGCGGGGCGTGATACCTGCCCACCAGCGCCCCCACCGCGGGGATTTTCTGCTCCTGTTGCTCATCTGGCAGATGGAGAATAGTCTTGCTTGTGGCCTGTGTCTCTGAGCACAGGAGAAGGCAGCTCGGCCAGCAGCCTCCCGAGGGGTGCAGTGGGACTGACGCTACCTGAAGCCCAGGTGACAAAGCCCAGGAGGGGCTGTTTGGGGCCGGAGTCTTTCCAGCATTGGTCAGAGTGTCATGGAGGACGGGAGAAGGGACTGAGCGTGCGGCCATCCCTAGGTGGCCACGGAGGAAACGTCCCCACTTGGCGCTTCTTGTTGCAAGAGACAGTGGCTCCTTCGGCAAAAAGGACACTGCCGGGAAGCCCCGACTCCAGTGGTCCTGGAGCCAGAGGACCGGGGTCAGGCCGGCTGCCGAGCCACCGCCGCTGGTCGCCCTGGGAGTGGGGCAGATGCCACGCCACGCCCCCGCCATGGATGCAGCCACGCTGCCCTCCACGCCCAGATCCTGCGGGGGGCGCCATGTCCGCCTTCCTGGAGGCTTGGGGCGGGCGTCTGATCGCCCAAGCTCCTCCGGTGCCTGCATCCCGGCTGCAAAGGATGTTGGGGGAGAGAGCGGCGCTTCCGCAGCTGGGAAGGTGGGACGTGCGACGTGCCAGGTGAGGTGGTCCACAGCGCAGGAAAGTGCTCACCTGTGGGCAGGGCCAGGAGCGCTCTGAGTTCCCGGCCTGACTCGGCGGGAGGAGGGGGTCTGCCAGCCACGTGGGATGGTCACATGGACCCTAGGAGCTCTGCTGGCCTGCCCCCTGGGACACTAGTGTCCTTAGCCAGCTGTCACCTGTGCAGGTTCCCTTAAAAAGGGCGCCCTCGGGAAAGGGCAGCATGTGGCCCCGCTCGTTTGATCTTTCTTGTTCCTTAGAACTGACACCCCCACCACTGCCCTTTTAAGCTGAGCCTACAGCCCCCTGACTAATGACCCCAATGTCCAGCTTCCCTCGCGGGCAGGGGTGGCCGCGCCCCGGAGTTCAGCCCCGCGGGCAGGGCGGCCTCCTGTGCTCGCCACATCCAGCAGAGCGGGGTGGGAACCTCCCGCTTAGGGACCGGGCGTTACTGAGCAAGAAGCTGCTTATCACTGTGTCCCCGGCGGCACCGGCTGCTCTGGGCCAGGGGACGCGGGCACAGGAGGGCAGTGCGCCAGCAACAGGGGCCTTGTCGTGCAAGGCCTGCGGCTCCGGAGAAGCGGTGTCTGGGGGTGACGGCAGGGGACGGCCCCGGACAGGCTGGAAGGGGGCTCCTGAGTCCCTGCCGGGAAGCTCCTGCCTTTCCCCGAGTACAACCCCACGTGGCCCCAGGCGCTGTCCCCCGGCTCCCCAGCCCTTCAAGGGAGGAACGAGGGCCAGGCCGCAGGGCGAGGGGCTGCTGGCTTCCGCAGCCAGGGCAGGTGGGCTCCTGACAAGGCTGAAGGCCCACTGGGGAGGTGTGTTCCCACCAGCCCCGGAGTGCAGACCCCGGGGTGCAGACCCCGAGGTCAGGCCCCGGCTGGGGTGCCCAGGGGAGCGGAGGCTCAGAGCTCCACAGAGAGCGTCACTGTCCTACGGTCTAGCCCGCGGTCCCCAGGGAGCAGGCTGTGACGGTGCCAGACTGTCCAATACGGGCATTGTTGCGGGAAAGTAACCCGCTGACCCGTCGGGAGTCTTGTGACGGACACGGGCCACCAGACGGGACTGTCTTCTCCATCCGGTCCCTGGTTCACAGAAGCCTAAAACGACTACCGAGTTTCAGAAACGTACCCAAGATACTTTCTGTCCAGAAACTTTTACTGTCTTCGTGTGTAAAAAGGTTTTTTTTTTTTTTTTTAAATCACCATTCTGCTCCGATCCAGCCCGAGTTCCAGGCGGCTTACCGTGAATGCAAGTCCTAGACCCGCCCCAGCCCGGGCATAGACTGCAAAGTGCCAGGCTGCCCTCGAGACACAGTGGCTCAGTGCCCCGGATGCAGCCCGTGCCCCTCACCTGTGGGGCTCCAAACCCTCGCTCGCCCTACTCGTTATCTGCAGGGGTGCGGATCCCCCTGCTCCCGGGCCCCTCCCACCAGCGCAGACCCCCTTCCTATGGTTTACGGTAACGTTCGTGTGGATCCCCACTCAGTGTTTCTGGGTTTTAGGAAGCAGCCCTTACTCCCAGCCCAGCTGTGTTCGGCACCGTGCCTGCCTCCCTTGGACAGCAAACCCGTGAACACCACGGGCTCGGACCGCGTGGATCCGCCTGTCCATGGATTCTTCTCCGTAGTTGAGTCGGTACGTGTATTTTCTTAATAACCTACAGCTTAGCTTAGTGTAAAAATACAGTAGAAATGGAACAGACTATGTGTTACGGTGTATGTTACCAGCAAGGCTTCTGGTCAGCGGTAGGCTGACGTTTCTTTTTCAAGATTCTGTTTGAGAGTGAGAGTGAGAGTGAGAGAGCGAGCGAGAGAGAAGACGAGCAGGGAAGGCAGAGGGGGAAGCAGGCTCCCCGCTGAGCAGAGAGCCCGACGCGGGGCTCGATCCCAGGACCCTGAGACCATGACCTGAGCCGAAGATGGACGCTTAACCGACGGAGCCTCCCAGGCGCCCCAGCAGTTAAGTTTCTGAGGGACAGAAAGTTACAGATTCTTTATTGCAGGGCAGAAAGGCTGGCACCCCCAAGCCTGGGCTGTTGAAGGGTCAACAGTCCAGTCTTCATTCAGATTGCTTTTTTGTGATGTTTCCTAGGAACGAAAGCAACCCCTACTTTCTACTAGGCTTGTGACTCAGATGTTTACAGGCCTCTGATGTTCCCTCCCCTCCGAGCATCCCCTGGAGCCGTCTATCCTGCTACAGCCCACGGCCGACTAGCCCCATCAGGGACCTGCCCCCCCAACCACTCGGGGTGACCTGGAGCTTGCTGAGGGGAGCATCTCTCCCAGTGCCTGGGTGGAAAGGTCTGTAGCCCCATCTTGCTGTTCAGGGAGGGCCTGGCCTGTATTCCTCCCTGTTCCAGATGTTTTTAGGCTCTGCTCCCTCGTCTCCCAGCCTCCATAAGCTATAGATCAAGTCAGACGCTTTCCTCCTTCCCAGACTTTCTAGGTGAACTGGGTTTCCCCACCCACCTCTGGAAGCTGCTTTCGGATCCTGTTCCCAGTGACCGAACATCTCACAGTGATGTTACCTATGCGAGTCCTTCCCCATCCATGGTGCGGGGTGCTGGATGGACCCTCTCGGTTTACAAAATCACGTCTTTTAGTCTGAGAAAGTTCTTGAATTACTTTGCTGTTGATTTCTTTCCCTGCTTTCTTTTTTCTTTCTGGAACTGTTTCTAGTCAAATATCAGAATCCAAGAAGCTCAAAGAATTCCGAGCACGAGAAACATGAAGCAAAATACATCAAGATACACCATGATTTCCAAAATAATACTAAAAATGAACGAAAGCTGGAGGGCTCACAGTTCCTGATTTTGCAACTTACTACCGAAGCTACAGTCATCAAAACGGTGTGGTACTGGCTTAAGGACAGATCTACTGACCGATCAGAATTCAGAGCCCAGAAATAAACATGTCCATCTCTGTGGATTTTCAACACCAAGACCATTCGATGGGGGACACTCTCTAACAGACATCCACATACAAAAAAAAACCAAAAAACCTGAATCCCTACCTCACACCATGTATAAAAATTAACTCGAAATGGGTTAATAAACCAAATATGACAGCTAAAACTATGAAAGTCTTAGAAGAAAACAGGTGTAAAGTATCATGACCTCGGATCTGGTAGTGGGTTTGTACATATAAGAGCGAAGGTATAACAAAAGAAAGAAACTGAACTTCATCAAAGCCAAAAGTGTCGTACGCTAGAAGGGGAACAGTCACCCACAACGGGCGAAAACCTCTGCAAGTCACAATCAGATAAAAATCTAGTATCTACGATATATAAACAGGGGTGCCTGGTTGGCTCAGTCGTTGGGCATCTGCCTTCAGCTCAGGTCATGATCCCAGGGTCCTGGGATCGAGCCCACATCAGGCTCTCTGCTCGGCGGGAAGCCTGCTTCTCCCTCTCGCACTCCCCCTGCTCATGTTCCCTCTCTTGCTGTCTCTGTCAAATAAAAAAAATAAATAAAAATCTTAAAAAATATATAAAGAAGTCCTCCAACTGGATAACAAAAGACAACCCCAGTGAGGAATGGACACAGAACTATGGGCACTTCTGCCAAGACCTACAACTGACCAAAAAGCTAACGATGCTGAGCGTCACCAGTCACTGGGGAAACACAGGCAGAATGCCTGGAACCAGAACACAGCAACTGTGGACAAGCTCACGGAGGAACTGGAACCCCGAGCACAGCGGGTGGGGACGGAAGCAGGCGCCGTGGCTACGCGGTAGCCTGGTGGGAGCTGCATGCACGCGTGTGCACTCACAAACGCACACACATGCATGCATGCACACATGCACATGTGCGGCATTATCATGTGACCCAGCACTTTCCGGCCGGGTGCAGAACCAGAGTGTTCGAAGCTGACCTGCAAATACTTGGGCACACATCGGGGTTCACGGCAGCCCGGCAGCAGAAACCACCCAGACGCCCGCCCGCCGTGCATGAAGGGATGAGCCGTGTCCCGCAGCGCGGCAGAAAGTCCCTCGGCCCTAAGCAGGAGAAGAGCTGCCCGCTACGTGCGGGTGAGCTCCAGAAGCGTCGCGCTGAGCCACAGAAGCCAGACATGGAAAGCCGAACCACAGGGTTCCGTTTATGTGATGGACCCAGACAGACCCACGGGACACAACGCAGGTTGGCAGCTGCCAGAGAGCCCGGGGAGGGGACTGGCTACATGACCCCGAGAATAGGACGTTTTTACACTGATTGAACGTTACGGGAATGTCACCTCAGTCAGAAAACCCCAGACAAGTCCCTCTGAGCAACCCAGCCCCAAGCAGACCCTGCTGTGTGTGAAGGGCATCGCACGTACCCCACTTTCCCAGACACCTTTCTGTGGCTCCCCGTCCTCAGAGGGACCGAGGAAAAGCACCCGCTGCTGCTTCTACCCACCCTGCTCCTGTCGTCGCGTGGGCGCCTCCACCTGGCTGGGCTCTGCTCGGATTTTCATGTTGAAACGGGTTAGAAGAAAGTTAAAGAAAGCCATCTACTCTAACAAACCATAAATAGACCCACAGGCGTGGCCGGGTGTTGATCAAGGGGAGTGAACATTCCTGCGGGCCGCGGGCTCAGCGTCGTCCACCTTCCCTGCTGCCCATCACGGGAGAGCGGAGCCCAGCGGCAGGCAGTCGGCAGTCATGGGGTGTGCGCTCGGGCTGTCAGAAGCCACAGAGCACGGACCCCCACAGTGGCGTCAGAGCTGTATGGTGGCCCCAGCAGGTCCAGACTTTGTCTTCTGCTCCCGCTCCCGAGCAGCCACGAAGTTCAGCAGGTCGATGGCCGTGACGACGCCAAACACCATCTGCCTCTTGCTGGACTTCCCGTCGCTGTGGTCTGAGGATGAACAAGGCGGGAGGGTGTAAAGGTGCCTGGGTGTGCACGCGGGGACACGCGGCCCTGCCCACATCCAGGCCCAGCCGGTGCCTGGGTGCCCCCCAGGAGCACCCAAGCCGACCCCAACAGCAGCCGTCCTCCGACACGAGCCATCTGGGTGAAGCCGCACAGAGCGGGGTCCTGGCTTCTTCCCACCAGGCCTGCTGGGCCCGACGCCCCGTCTCACTACTTCCTCTGCAAGCCCCCCTTGGTGGCCGGCGCTCCTGCTCTAGCGTGAAGTTCCAACCCTGCCCACACCCACGAACCACACCAGCTCACAGCTCCGGGCTGTTGTCAGACCCAGGTCCCTCTCTCGGTGGCTGCCACACTGTGCTGCCAATGGGCAGAGGGTTTGGGAGATGGTTAATTCCACATGTCTGCTCCGCTAAGTCACGGGGCACGCAAATATTTGGCCAAACGTATTCTGGCTGTCTGGGCGAGCCCAGGTATTTGATGGGGTCTGCGGAGTACAGCAGATGCCCTCCCTGGCCTGGTGAGCCGCACCTAATCAGCCGAAGGCCTGAACAGAACACAAAGACCGATGCTCCCTGAGTAAAAAGAGAAGTTCCTAACTTTGGACTCAAACTGAGATACCGGCTCTTCTCGGGCCCTAGGCCTGCCCGTTCACCCTGCAACCCCTGGGACCTGCCGACCTCGTCACGTGAGCCAGTTTCTGCTACCGAACCTCTTCCTGCATACGCACATGCTGCTGGTGTCCCTGGAAAGCCGTGAGCTACCCACGGAGGACCGGCAGAGCCGAGGAGCGGATGGGAAGGGCCCGGGTCCCACCTTTCTGCCCAGCACCACTCTGTGTGGCCACTGAGGGCAGAGGTCACAGAGGCGGGGGTCGGGAAGGCACAGGGGGCCAGGCACCTCAGGAAGAAACAAGGGGAAGAGCCGGAACAGCCAGCCCCGTGCACTGCAGGGAGCACAGGCAAAGGGGGTCTGCAGGCGCCTCTGGGACCCGCCCTACAAGCCCCTTCAGGAGCAACTCGCCCACAGCCGAGGCGTGCCAAGGGCCACACGGTCCATGATGACCGCTCAGCTCTGCCGGCATGGCAGGAAGCACTGTCGAGTGTGACTCTAAGAAAACTTTATTCTTGGACCCTGAACTTGGACCTCCTGGCTCTTTTTCTTTTGTTTTGTTTTTACTAGATGCTCAGATAGGAGTAAATGTGACACTAGGAGGAGGAAACCTCGCACGCATGCTTGGGGCTCCAGGACCCTGAACACCCTCCTTTGCCCTCAGAGGCTGCAATTCTGACCCCGAGCCGTCTCCAGGGCGGGCGGGGCGTACATACCTGCGGGCCCCCCTACCATGCCCGACAAGGCCAGGTCCCGTGCTGTGGAGCCAAGGACGGGAGAAGGGTTAGACTCGGGGCCGCCCCGGCCCCAAGAGCAGCCCTTTGTTGGGAGGGTGGACAGATTCCAGGCCCCGCCTGATTTCACCTCCCCAGGCCTCACCGTCACCAGAACCGGACCGGCAGTCCAAAAGCCCCGTGGCCTCCAAGGCAGCGGACCCCCCAGGCAGGCCCACAGGGGGGTCCCTCGGAGCCACAATCCAAGGCCAGTGGGGGCTGAAGGTCGACTCCCCACCAACTCCCCAGATGCCCTTCGAGGGACGAGAGCCTTCCTGCCCGCACAGCTCACGGCAGGAAGGCGCACGGAACCTGGGGTCGGGCCATGGCCCCGCAACGCTCCCACCCCCCGGTCCCAGCCCAGCCTGGAGCCGGCCCTACTCACACTGGATCTGCTCGTGGACCACCAGGGCGAAGTGGTCCATCTCCAGGATGCGCGAGAGCTTGCCCAGCGGGTCCGTCAGGCGGATCTGGAAGAGAAGCGGCGCTCAGTGCGCACGGGGGCAGCCTGGCCGGAGCCGGAGAGCTGCCGCCGCCGTGGGCGCTGCCTGCCAGGCCGTCCGGTAAAGGCAGCAAAGCCTAGGAAAGGCCGGGCACCGCCCCGGAAGGCCCCCTGCAGCCTTTTGCTGAGTCACAAATAAAACACAGGATGGAGACGGCCGCACGACGAACGTGAGCAGACACGAAGACGGGCCACCAGTCCCTGGAAAGACACAGGACGTCCTGTACCCAACCCTGCATGGAAGCGGCCGGCAGAGCGTCCCACAGTCTGATCCCCGTTCGGTCTGGCCATTCTGGGAAAGGCGAAACCGGTAAAAAAAAGACGAGGGGCAAACCGGTGGAGTGAGGGGATCACACGCAGTATCGCTCAGCGGGATACTGGAACGGAGGCACCGGTCACAGCCCGGAGACCCCAGGAGACCCGACGGAACCCCCACCTCGGCCGGCCTTTATGAACAACGGACATTGGTCATGCATTGCGACAGACGGACACCAGCATGAGACTTAACGAGAAGAGACAGTGCAGAGAAGGGGACTGTGGGAACTCAGCGCCGCACTGGGCACCCAAGACGAAGAACCCGCGTCGAGGAAGGACAAGGACACCCGGGTCCACCTTTCAAACACGAGCATGAGCAGACACGCCTGTGCACAGCTTCGCAGAAGCGTGTTTCCGACCAGATGGGGAAGGGACTCGGAGGACTACAGAGTGGACAGAAGATCCAGGAAGGAAAATCAGAGGGGGGACGGAAGTCCAGCCACGGCACGGAGACCCTGGTCCTCTGGGACGGGGCGGGGACAAGGCTGGCCCACGGTGGTCCCCATCCCCAGGCCTGTCACCCTGCTCGGTCCACAGCTCACCACTAGCTGTCCCTGCACCCAGGTCTAGGCGGGTCCAGCCCCTTGGGAAGGGCTGCCCGGACCTGCTTCCCCCCAAGTAGCCAACCTCACACCTCAGGAAAGACCTGAAATGAGGTTTCTCAGCCCAAACGCCCGGGAGCCGCGGAACCATGTGACCTCACGTCCAGTGGGAAGATGTGTGCCGTCAGCGAGAGGCCTCAATGGCCCCAGACTCTACGTTCGTTTAGAAATCAGTCTAAGAAGGCTGTTCCGGGTCAGGGCTCCCTGACCCTGGTGGGGGCTCGTCATACTCGTCCCTCCCGGGGAGATGATATTCGCAGTGATCGAAGGTGACCTCCCTGCGAGTTGAACTTATGCGAGGCCGTAATGCCCTTTGAAAGCTCTTTCCAGTTTTAAGGGGCCCGGAGGGAGAGGGGAGCACCGTGAGGCCCTCAGGCGGGGTCATCCCCCCTCGGGGTCACACTGCGAGGTTCTCAAAAGGGGACTTACAGACGGGGCGCCCGCGGCCCAGCCCCAAGGGTCCCTTGGCGTTAGCCACGCACTCGTGTCGTCTGTTCACGATCCCAGGAAAGTCCTTCACGGACCTGGACAGTCCTCCGTCCCCATGGCCTCCATGGGCGTCAGTGCCCTGGGAGGGGCCGCGGGGGCTGGACGACCCTCTCCAGCCACACAGCGAGGGGGTCCTGATCAGATGCGAGCTGCACAAGTCCCCACCTGACTTCCAAACCGGCTGGCCACGCCAGAGCCTAGCCGGGGGCCCTTCCTGTCTGGCTCCGGTAACGGGGGCGACCTCCCGTGAGAAGACGCTTGCTCATGGGGCCGGGCAAAAAGGGTCAGCGGGGCCCCACTGTAGCCACGCTGGGCGCTGGGGCAGGCCGAGCACGGCAGCGCTGGCCTACGGGAGCCAAGTGCCCCTGAACGCGCCTCGGCAGGTCCGATGTGATGCGACCAAGACGACCGCAGGGATCAGGGAGAGCCAGGGGTCGGGGCAGCCGCGGCTCACTGCCGGGTGCCCGCGACACAGGTCCCACCCAGGCTTTATCCCGTGGCCCCTGCGTTCGCCTCCAGACAGGATCTGGTCCACGGAAGCCTCGCACGCCTGGCGAAGGACGACATCCTGTCTCCATCTGCGCTGGCCCCGTGGTACCCGGAGTGGAGCGGGCACACCAGGCCCCCTTCGTGGTTTGCTCCCGCCGGCCCTGCCCAACATCTGGGGGTGGCAGGACACTGGGGTCCCCACACGGAGACCCTGAGGGTCCTTAAAGCAGCAGAGCCAGTGGGGGGCCCTGCCCGGGGCTCAGTCGTGCTCTGAAGGCACAGACCTGCTGGCGTGGCCTCTAAGGGAGGAACAAAACAGACTTGGGTGGCAAGTGGCAGCCCCGCTCTGCCTGTCCATCCTCAGGCTCTGCCAGCAACGCGCACGCACAAAACCACAGCGGCCACCAGCGCAGAGACCCCCCCCAACAGTGAGAGGAAGGGGAGCCACGCCGGCCTGTAGAAGGCCACGGCGCGGGGGCAGCCACTCGCCGAGGGAGGGGCCAGGTGCCCATGGAATCAACTCCTAAAGAACTGAGATGCAATGGAGCTGGGAGGGGACAGACCGTGTGTGTGGCCCCCTGCGGATGGAGAACAAATCAATGAGCCGTGGGGAAGCAGCTGGACACGTGGCACACGCGACCACGAGGACAGGACGGGCATGGCGGGAGGCGCTCTGCAGGCCCCGAGAGACGCGGCGGAAGTGGAAGCGATACTCGATTCCGAAGGGCCCGCTGCCGCGTGCTGGGGGAGGGGAGCAGCACCTTCGTCCCCGGGTTGGGACCCGACCCCCGACCCTCTCACGTGGAAGGGTCAATGGCTCACCTTCCCCTCACCGCCGGGTGGAGGCCAGAGCACTCGGGCCTCAGTGTGCTGGGGCCTGTCACGGTCTCAGGACACCCGTGGGGTCCCCCCAGCCCCGGCACGTATCCCAGAATGTTCCAGTTCTCACTAGACAATCTGGCGCACCAGATATTCCTCATGAGCGTGCCCAGGAAAGGCGTGGCTCCGTGTTAGGGGACGGTCGTGCCCACTGAGGCCCAGCTGGCTCCTGACCCCCGGGGGGCCACGCCGTGCCCTCCAGGCGGCGTCTCCGCAGCTGGCCCAGCGGCACTCATACCTGTTGGAACTGCTTGTACAGGACTTTCTGAACTTGGTCTGACGGCTGAACCTTCCCGGCGAGCAGGGACGACAGCATGTTGCCCAGGGTCACCATCCCCAGGATCACCCTGGGGGGTGGGGGACAGGCTCAGGGTCAGGGCTCAGGGCAGGTACCCCTTCCTTCCCCAGAACAAAACATGCCCAGGGCTGCCCTCGGCGTCAGACGGTGTCCTCTGGGCAAAGGCGCAAATCCTCTCAGACCTCAGCCAGCATGAGCAGGGCGTACGGGGGGCAGACTGTGCATACTGGTGGGTCCCCTGGGGGCTTCCGTTCTGACCAGCATCGAGACCGCCCCCGGGACCTGGACTCCTGGAGCGAGCATGGGGGTCGTCTTGGGAGCCTGTGCACGTGGGTCACCTGTGCGTGGCCTGCCAGGCCTGGCGTGTCCCCCACCCGCAGGAGTGCATGTGGCCCGTTCCCCGCTCCGGGGGCTGCGCAGCGACCACGTGTCCGTCGGACCCCCCACCACGCTGCAGTGTGCACGGTGGCCACGGCCAACCCGTCGGCATGGGTCCCCGCGGCCGCCCCGTCCTGCAGTGCGGAGTGCAGTCCCGGGTGGGGGTTGCAGACACTGACCCCGACTCGTCGACCACGGGCACCTGGTCAAAGCCCTTCTCGCGCAGGATCTCGATGGTGTGCTCACAGGTGACCGTGGGCAGCACGGTCAGCGGCGCTGACAGGCTCAGCTCCTGAACCCGGAGGTGCCACCACCTGAGCGACAGCACAAGGCCGGCTGTGAACGGGGGGGATGGGAGGCGGGGACCAGGAGCACGTGCCCTGTGGTCCCACGGGGGACTTCGGGGGGGCGGTCCTCACCACGGCTTCGTCACCGTGAAGTCCTCCTCCTTCAAGAAGCCCTTCTGCAGCATCCACTTGTCGCTTAGGAACTTGGACCTGCGGGCATCGCGAGGTCACCAGGGTCCACGCAGAGGGTCCCACCGCTCCTCTGCCCACACGGAGGGGGACCCGGGCGCTCAGAGAGCCCAGCACCCCCGCCGGATGCCACGGTCCAGCAGAGACCCCGCCACGGCCGAGGCTGCAGGGTGAGGGGACCCCAGCAGGGACCCGGCGGGAGAGATGGACAAGCAGCGACCCGTGTCTGTGTCTGAACGAGCGCAGGACACAGCAGCTCCCGTCCCCGGACCTGGGCCAGCAGGCCCCTCGCGGCCCCAGGGTCACCTCCTCCCCAGCCCACTCCTAACACTCGGGGACAAAGGCAGCGCAACCCTCCTGGGGGTGAGGGACACCGGCCGCACCACGGGCACCTCATATACATTCCCCTCCCACACCCGCCCCTCCTCCCACACTCCCCTTCAGACTTTATTGCACACGCAGCAGGCGTGCCAAGCTCTTGGGAATCAGACACTCCTCCTGACTGGGGCAGGTGAGCCACCCAGCTCGGGGCGGTTTGGCTGCAGGAGCCCAGACGTGACTCACGCGGCCCCCGGGAGAGCACCAGAGACACGTACCCCAGCCCCCGGGCTGCAGTGAGGCTCTGGTGGGCGGAGGGGGGCGTCTCTAGATCTCTGCCCCCCACAAGACCGCCGCGGAGCGCACGGGCCCGCAAGCAGAGCCATCGGCCCGGGCCATCAGCCAGGCCTACGGTCTGCAGAGTCGGGACACAAAGTGAAGGGGTCTCAGAGGCCACTGGTCACACATTCCGCACCAGGTCCCACGGGGCCATCTGAGCCCCCCCCCCCCGGAGCACCTCGGCCAGAGGCTGGATGGAGCTACAGGGGAGCACGGAGCACAGCAGGGAGGCGTGGTCACGGCCACTGTCACCCTCCTCCCTCAACAGATGCTTTAGGCCCAGACTGTCAATTGCATCTAGAAGACCCGAGGTGGGGACGAGACAGGAGGAGAAACCAGACTCCTGAGACCCCAAAGGGACCCCAAGGGCCAGGAGAGAGGATACGGGGCCTGCGGGAGTCGCGCAGGCCCCCACCCCGCCACGTTCTGCCTGCAGATGTCAGAGGAGGCTCGGCGGCGGGCCAGAGCGCGGCCGGGAAGAACGGGGCGACCCGGGCAGGTGAGGGGGCGCGTCTCACATGTAGTTGCGAACGGAGTCGGGCAGGATCACCACGCAGCGCTGGCCCTCCCGCAGCTCCTGGGCCGCCTTCACGGCCACCGACACGGCGCTGCCCGCGCTGCCACCTGTGGAGCGGGACCGTGAGCACGTGTGCATGTGTGCCCGGACGCGCTCCGCTGGACCCCGGGGAGCCGTCACCAGTGGCTGCCTCCACGGAGAGCACCCCGCTTCTCAGTGCCCCCTGCCCTCCTCTCTTACCCACTGAGCTCTGCGTCGGCCCAGGCTTTCCTCACTCGACCCTGCCCCAGGGAAACCCAGAGACCCCATGGCGGGCTTTCACGGAGCACGTACACTGCCTGTCCCCTCCGTCCTGAAGCCCCTGGGGATCAAAACCAAGCTGCTTCCCTCGGGGACCTTGGGGTCTGTGAGAGCTGGTGAGGAGTGTCATCCCACCTCCCTCTGCCCCCTGAGGCCCATGTGACAGACGCCCTCCAGCCTCTCCAGAGCGTTCCCGACACCCTCTCCCGGCCAGGGACTCTAGTCGATGACGAGCCCCCACTCCAAGGTCAGTGCTGGGCTTGACTAGAAACACAAGTGTCCCAAGAGCCTTGGCCTCGACCCCAGAACAGCCCAGCATGGCTGATGGCATCGCCAGGGCTCTTCTCACGGGGTGGGGGACCCAGGTGGGAAGCAGATGCCCGGCGCGCACCCGGACCCTGGTGCCTACTTTCCCAGGAGTGTGCTGGCTACTTCCTCTCCCGTCAAGCTACTGGCGTCTGCTGCGTCCCCAGGCCCCTCACCGCTCACGCTGCCCCTGATCTGCGCGCCACGTCCCTGCCTCAGCAAGACCGTTCGACACAGAGCACAGAGCACGTAGGGACCCATGAACACCGGCCCAGAGCTCCGCGCTCCCAGGCCTCCTGCCCTCACGCGAGCACGATGCCCAGCGTGCACTGAAGGGTGGGCAGGCGGCACCTGAGAAGCCCGGCTGCCGCCTCCCCGCAGCCCCAGGAGGGGGCGTCTCTCGCACCCCTGGACCGGAAGCAGGCAGAGGGCCAGCCCACCCCCCGCACGCTGGCGCCCGCGCCCTGCTCACCGCACAGCAGACCCTCCTGCGCGATCAGCATGCGGGCGAAGGCAAAGGCTTCCTCGTCGTTGCTCTTGAACCACTGATCCACCACCTGCGGCCGGGACCAAAGGCCTGGAGGGGTGCGGCCAGCCGCCTGCGGGTACCGCCTCCCAGATGCCCTCGGACCCCGAGGCCGTGACCCTCAGCGGTCGCGGCCCCGCCCCATGAGTGGGAGGGGATTCTCACGTGTGAAAACCCAGAACAGTCTCCCTCTTGCTGGTCCCACACCTTCTGCCTCTGGCAACCGAAGCTGTCCTGCGGCCCCCGCTGCACCCCCGTATGTCCCCACGGGGCCCAGCCCAGACCCTCTCAAGAGCCGGTCTGGGGTCCTTCTTGTCCACCTCGCCCCCCCGCCCGAAGCACCTGGAGCTCCCTCCCTCGGCGGAGCCCTGACAGGCACACAAAGCTGGGTCTGACCGGCCACGTCCACGTCTGTGCCCAGCTAGGCCACGGCACACACCTGGTACGGTGCCGCCAGTTACCTAGCCTTGACCGCCAAGACTGTGCTCCGCCCGCCGGCCCGTGCGGTGCTCACTTCCCGGAGCCCCCTCCATAGGAAGGCCGGTCTGAGGGCGCACGTCGTGGAGGGCTGGAGCCCCTTACGGGGAAGCAACCGAGCTCTACCTACCGACCGGTCCAGCACCGTAGGGATGAAGTCGTAGCCGATCCCCTCCACCTCGTACATGGTCTGCTCGGTCTGGTTCAGCTCCGTGGGCTCCGCAAGGATGGAACCCTCAGGATCCACCCCAATGATCTGCAGAGAGGGCAGCGTTGGGGCCTGAGCTGCGCACAAGTCCCATCCGGCCAGGCCTGGCTTTCGCCCAGGTGGCCGGTCCCGACCCGAGCAAGTGCCAGATAAAGATCGGCCCCTGGGGCTTCGGCCTCATTCTCAGGCCTCAGGCCAAGCTGGAAACCCAGGAACCCACGCCCCCAGCCTTGGGTGGATTCCAAGATAAACATTCACTCTGGGGCACTCGGAGGGGCCGGCACGTCGGGGGAAGGAGCCTCCCAGGGGAGAACCTGGTAGCAGGGCGCCCCAGGAAAGTGCCGACCGCCCCTGTGGGGACAGCTGAAGCCTGTGCGGCTGAGAGGGCAGAGAACGGACCACCCGCCGGATGTTTCTACGAGCCCCTCCCCAGGTCCGGGCTAAACCCCAAATCCAAATGCCCTCCCAGGTGCGGCACATGTGGGACCTGAGCCTAAGAGCTTAGAGCTTCTGGAACAGTCCTTGGAAACCACCCAAGCCAACCGTCAGCACCCAGAGTATCTGGGCACGTAGGTCACGGGCTACTCCCAGACCGGCCCAGACACACACACCGTCCCGGACACAAGGCTGGAAGCAGAAACGGCAGGAACTCTCGGCCCTAAAGCAGAGGCCACTCTGGGGGCCGGATGCCTGGACGCCTAATGGGTCGGGTCCGCCTCCAGCTGCGGCTGAGGCCGCAGGGGAGAGACGCGCCCACGTCGGGGCCCGAGTCTCGGGGCAGGGCCGGTGTCCACTGCCCCCACCTCCCGCCCGCAGCCCCTGGGTCACTCACCTTGCACCCCGGGCACTTCTCCTTCAGCTTCCTGGCGACGCCAGTGATGGTGCCACCCGTGCCCGCCGAAGCCACCAGCATGTCCAGCTTCCCTGATGGGAGAAGCCGCGTCAGAGGGAACATCCTCGGGCCACAACCCAGCCGGCCCGCCCTGCCTCCTCCTTTTTTCTTTTCTTAAAACTTTATCTAGTTGAGAGCCAGAGAGAGGCACCACACGTGCGTGTGCACACGTGCAAGAACAGGGAAGCAGCAGGGGCAGAGGAACAAGCAGGGTCCCCCGGAGCAGGGAGTCCGCTTGGGGCTCGATCCCAGGCCCCCGGGGTCATGACCTGAGTCGAAGGCAGATGCTTCACCGATGGAGCATCCAGCCCCACCCCCACGCCTACTAACGGGTGAAAACCTAACCCAACTGAAGGCTGGTTATGGGAAAGTTCCAGAGAAACGATTCTCATGTTTCAACAGCCTTTCGTTACAGCGCCGGATCTCTGAACGCGTTCGTGGCGAGTGACCCCGGGGGCTTCATCCAGTGTCTGCTGGCGGGCCACAGCCACCGAAACCCCGAAGTGGCATGCGTCCCTCCACGGAGGCTGCCCCTGGGGGACGGGGCCCGGGCAGCCGAGTCTGGCTGGGGAGAGGACTAAGGGAACCGATTACAGAGGAGACAGAGGACATCCCTGAGGCTCGGCTCCGACATCCCCCGCTCTCAGCCTGCTGAGGGGCGAGCCCCGACGGCCGCAGACAAGTCCGCGCGGGCACGCACGCCGGGGCAGACGTGGGTTTTTGCCAAGGGAGAGGGTGATCCAATGCTTGGAGCTGGCCGCCTGGCTCCTGGGCTCAGAACGCGGCTGCACGGAAGCCCCCGCGAGCACCAGCCTCCGAGCAGAAAGCCAACGGGGCCAACCCGGCAACGACTCCCTCAAGTGTCTTCGGCAAACGCCGCCACAGCCCCTCGGGGCCTTGGCTCTGAGCGTGCAGAAGACCGCGAGGGGCTCCCGCCCGTCGGTGCGTGAGGAAGCCAAGGCCAGGTGCCCCCACCCGTTCAGATCAGGCTCGACGCCAAGTGCCCTTCCACAGCGTGAGCCCAGGGACGCGTCCAGCACTGACCAGGGACACGCGCGCTCCCGGAGCTCGGGAGCCCCTACACGTCTGGAGGACACACCACTGGGCACACAAACAGGACTGCTCGTGTCTGATGTTAGAGGAGAGGCAAACGCAAAGTCCAAACAAGCACACCGGAGGAAGAAAAGCTCTCTAGGAAGAGGCTCGGTAGAGCATGTCATAGAGCGGGGGGCATCTGAGCTGGGTTTTGAAGGACAAATAGGAGTTTACCAAGGAGAGAATAAGGGACTCGGACACCCCCAGGCAAGCAGGGGTAGGAGCCGCGGAGACGGACCGCGGGGCGGGACGGGGTACGCACCCTCGCACTGCTGCAGGATCTCCTCGGCGGTCGTGTCGTAGTGAGCAAGGGGGTTGCTGGCGTTGCGGTACTGCGCAAAGACAGCGAGGTCAGACACACTGGGGGCTACAGCCACAGCGCGGGAGGCGCACGGCTCAGAGCCGGGACGCTCCTGGCAGCTCAGGTGACAGTGGCCACAGCACGGGCGGTTTTAGGAACCTCAGCAGGCACAGAACACAAAATCCCATCTCCAGGAGTCCCGGAAGGGAAGCGAGTGATGCAGAGAGCGTCCGAAGAAAAGGGTTTTGTGCGTTTTACACCCATGCAGCACTTCCAGGGTCCCCCGCACAGGCCGTTCCAGCCCAGGGCCTTACCGGCTGAGACACCCCTGCCTGCGGGCCAGGCACCCCTGCCGCCAGTGCGC
This sequence comes from Eira barbara, assembly GCA_020311275.1. Classification (NCBI taxonomy): domain Eukaryota; kingdom Metazoa; phylum Chordata; class Mammalia; order Carnivora; family Mustelidae; genus Eira; species Eira barbara. The sequence continues at coordinate 2,888,216 of JAHRIG010000369.1, read as the reverse complement.
CCTCCACCCGCCCCACCCCCAACGGAGGTCCCCGCCTCCGAGGGCACGCCTGCCCCCAGCCCCCACCCTCACCTGGTCCAGGATGTGAGAATTGGGGATCTCATTTCGGAGCCTCCACGCCACCCCTACGTGCGACTCAGGGGAGTCAAATCTGGCAGTGGTGGGTGTCCTCACGATCTCCGCCCCCAGAGCCCGCAGCACGTCCACCTGCAGAGGAACACAGAGGCCTGCGTGTCCCCCACCCTGCAACCAGGACTGGCATGCAGGGGCAGCCCCGGGGGAGGACCCCTGCCCCACCTTCTCGGTGCTCATCTTCTCCGGCATCACAATGACGCAGCGGTAGCCTTTCACGGCAGCAGCCAGGGCCAGGCCGATCCCTGGGGACGGGTGGGGGTGGTTTTTGAGAGGGGCGCCCCCTCCCCGCGACAGGTGCAGCTGGTGCAAACGGTCAAGGGAAGAGGCCAGCCAGATAGGCCGGCGTGCGGCAGCAGGTCGCCCTGGGCCAGGGGACCCTCCCGGCCTGTCCCAACACTCACCAGTGTTCCCGGACGTTGGCTCAATGATGGTGTCCCCGGGCTTCAGGGTCCCAGCCCGCTCGGCATCCTCAATCATCCTCAGGCTGATACGGTCCTTCACGCTCCCGCCCGCGTTGAAGAACTCGCACTTGGCCACTGGGAGCCAAGGATGGGTCAGGAGCGGACGAGGCCCTGCCCCCCAGCGATCCCCCCACCCCCGCCCCTGCCCCGTGCTCTGATACAGCCCGGATGTGGGGACAGACGCGGTCTCTACGGATTCTGCAAACCAGCTCCTCTCCGTTCCCACCTCCCACCTGCACCTGGAGGAGGGGCTGGTCCAAAACTCCCACCTGCCTCCACCGGTTGGCCCCTCGGCCCCTCCCCCTGAAGAGACAAAGGCCCCTGAGAAGCCCCTGCAGGGTGACGGGCCAGGAAAAGCCCCTGCGGGTGGGCCCGGGGGTCCACCCCCCCATCCCTGCGCCCCCCGGGCCAACCACAGGACAGAGGACACTAGGCACTCACGGAGCTCACACTTCAGGCCAAACTTCTTCCCAATCTTGTTGATTCTCACCATGGGGGTGTCCCCAATTTTCTTCAGGATATCCGGCAAGATTTTGGGAGATTTTGCCCTAAAACAGAGGAGTCCATGATTATTCAGTCTTGGCAGTCTGGCACGTTGTCTTAAGTCAGTCAAGAAGCAAGTCGAAGAACGGGGTTTCCTGGGATCCGAGTGAGGACAGAATCCACACGCAGAGTGGAAGGTCCCAGGCACACACCCACCACGGGAGGACGCGTGTGAGCCCCGCTTGGAGCTTGGCTCAGGGGCCGGTTGCGCCAAGGTCGTGTCCTCCGCAGCGGGGTCACGGGGTGGCCGGGCACAGGGACGCAGGACCCCCCTCTGCAGGGTTTCTGCAACTTCTCACGTTACGTTACTTTCAGACAAAGACGCTGAAGGACAGCACTTTGACAAGGTCCCAGTCGATCCGTTCGGAAAGTCTTCTCTGGGGACCCTCACTTCCTTCCCCCTCTCAGCCCAAGCCCCAGGATTCCTGCTTTTCCTTTTCTTGATGAACACACTGATGCCAACCCCAGAGCCCCAGGGCCCCAGGGGCTGCCCGTCTGCCCACCAGGCCGGGGACAGTGGCTGCAAAGGGCTCGCACGGGCACCTGGCATCGTCTAGAAAAGGCCAGGCCCCGGCGGTGTGAAGTACCACGCTCAAAACCAAACCACGAAGACCGTGGGGAAGTCCCTGGTGCCCTTGGGGTCAAGGTCAGGATGAATTCTGAGGCGGACCTCCAGCTCAGTGTGGGTTTCCGTACCACGGACCTGCTATCTCCCTTCACATTCCGGCGACTGGCTGCCTATCCCCGTTCTCCCACCTGGGGACAGGTGACAGGCGGGTGTGGACAGCCCAGCTGGCGAGGGCTGGATACGTGCACTTCCTGAAGGGCCCCCACGAACTCTCCTCCATCCTCACCCTCGGGGACCGATGCCGATTCCGCACCCTCTCCCCGTCTGCACCAAGGGTGTGCTCGCCCAGCGTTCACCTGGGAATATGCCCCACGGACCCGAGTTTCCAAAAATGCAGCCGCTTCCTACACCCCTGGCTCTCACGCACATTCTGGGGTTCTCAGATGCAGCAGGTCCACCGCTCCAGGAACCTGCTGTGGCCAGATTCCTGGCCCCACGCCCAGGGGGTCCGAAAGCCCTAAGGAGGCATCATTGCAGCCTGGGGGCCTAGACAAGCCGGAACCAGCCTCCCACTGCAGCCTTCCAAGAGGCTCAGAGGACACCCCCTGGGGCGAGCTCAGCAGAGAGGGGCCTCACAGATGCTTGGCCGTAGGGCAAGCCTGGCTGGGGGCCCAGGGCTCCTGACCTTGGCCTGGGAGGGAGGCCAACCTCAGTGGGGGGGGGGGGGGGGGCCTGATTCATCAACTAGCCAAAGGCGCAGAGGTAAACAGCTACCCCTGAATCATCCTGCCTCCAGCAGGGGCTGAAGCCCACCCCCTCTGGGCAGGAGAACCTGGGGTTCCTGACTCAGCACCAGGCCTTGGGGGCAAACCCTGCCCCCCAGAAGCTTGGCCGAGGTGATCAGCGTGGGAGCCCGAGAGAGAACTGAGCAGGGACGAGACCTTCAGGAGGATAACCCCACAGCATCTTCGGGTAAAGCACACCCCTCACCGCTGCGCCCACCCTGGCCCTCCTCCCAAGCCCATTCCACCTGGGAACCATCTAGAATCTCCTCCCCCAGATGTCCCTGCGGCTTTGGTCTATCCAGACATGGCCCCCTCCCCCACCCAGCCCCAGCACACCTGCGCCCTCACCCGAGGCTCCCCGAGCTCCACGGGCCCCAAGCCCCCTGGGTCTTGCGTTCTCCCGGCAGGTCAGCCCCAACACCCTCGGAACTCTGGGCCTGAGCTGGAACGAGCGTCACAGGGGCACCGTTTTTAAGACGATGGATCGGGCCGGTACGCGAGATGCAGGTCTAACACTGTCTCACAGCCCCCAGAAGAGAGCATCCTTTCCACCCAGCGCTTTCTAAGTTAAGAGCTCAGGAGCCTGCAGGAACCTGGGTCTCTCTCTGCTGCCCCCCCCACCGCCACGCCACCCCCCAACCCCGGCAACCACACCCCAGCCTCACGGCCCGTCTGCCCATGGCTAGGCTTTGCCTGGGACGCGAGGGCTCATCCCGTCCCAGCAGCGGCCAACGTGGCCTCCTCCGCTCTCGGCCCTGAAACTTGTCCGTTTGCAGCTTCTGGGACATTCTTCATCTCCATCAGCTGAGGCCTGCGCCCCCTTCCAGCCCTCGCTTCTGACGTTCAAACCGGGGATCACGAGCGCTGGTCCAGCAGCGTCCCCGGGACAAACAGCACACGCCCGGGACCACATGCCGGACCCACCTGTCCCGCTTCCGGGAGATCATACCAAGGACACGAGACAACCCTGGGGTTTAGCGCACTCGGCTTTGATCCCGGGACAGGGATTTCTGTCCTTTTTTTCCCTTTCCCACAGACAGATCTCCTGAACCTACAACAGGTCACAGGTATCGTGGGTGTTCGTTAAAGACAGAGTTTTCTACGGACAGTTCTTCACACGAGATCATCACAAACATCCAAGAACTCAGCCCAAGGTTTAACGGGTCTCCACGCGACAGCCTCGGCCCAACCACCAAGGGGCCCGGGGCAGGAAAATATTTCCCGATCAGAAGCGTTCATCACCTGACGCAGAAAAGCGCAGGCGTGTTCCTAATGACCAACACCCACGGGCTGGCCTCCCACGCGAGGGAGTAGGAAACGTCTCCCCCACGGGTCACTCCAAGTCTGCGGCTTGTTACGGGCTCAGCGCCGACCCTCGCTGCACACGGGTCTAGGTGCCGGGCTACCGTGCAGACAAGCCTGGGCCTCTCTGAGCCTCTGCCCACTGCCCCACATGGTGCCCCCGCCCCAGCTCACCGCCCCTCCGGAGGGATTTCGAGGGGGGACCACATCTCAGGCCAGGGGGCTCCCAGGAAACAAAGTCCTCCCTTCCACTGCCAACTGTCCACGGGCACTTACAGGGCGGCGTGGTGATGCGGAGAGTCGGATACGGGCCTGCCCAGCTGCCAGGAGCACCTGCTTGGGGCATCGGGCCGGATCCACAGGCGTTCCTTGGCTTCTTTGTTCCCCGGAGGCCCCTTCTCCAGGCTCCCTTTCCCTAGCTGTGCCCCTGAGAGGTGGGGGCACGCCGCGGACCCGTCTGCTTGGGGCGTCTCGGAAGACATGCTGGGATCTGCCAAAGGGAGGGGACAGAGTCCGTTCAGGCCGTTTCTAAACACCTGCCGCCAGACCTGGGGGGTTGGGCTCAGCTGGTCCCCCTGGGGCGGGGTGGGGTTGGGAACGAGTTTGAACTGCAGCCCCGGCTGCTCCCCAAGACCTTAACGCACCCCCACCATGTGGGTCAGCGCCCCAGCCCCAGGCACGGACTGACCCCGACGACCGGGAAGGGGGTGTCTGGGCGCCGCATCCGTGGCAGTGCGGCTCGCGGCGGGCGACACCACCAACAGGACGGGTGTCAGCACAGATGATGGGAGAAACAGAACGCGGCATCTCCGCAAGACAGAAATATTACTGGGTCCTGAAAAAGCAATGACGTTTAAAATTTCTTCTCGACCTGAGGACGCGCGGGGGAAAAAGGAGTTCCTAAGTGGAGGTGACGGGCATCTTGACTGTGACTGTCAAACCCAAACACAAAGTTGTAAAAAGGGCTTCAAATGGCATCTGTAGGGCAGGTTCCGTGGGCGGAAAAGAAAAAAATCGGGGCCGCCCGGGGGCTCAGTGAAGTGTCTGCCTTCGGCTCGGCTCAGGTCATGATCTCGGGGTGCTGGGATCGAACCCCGCATTGGGCTCTCTGCTCTGTGGGGAACCTCTTTCTCTCTCTCTGTCTGCCTCTCTGCCTACTTGTGACCTATTCCTCTCTGTCAAATAAATAAAATATTAAAAAACAAAAGCAAAACACTCTGGAATACCGTGCGTTTGGAAAAGTCCCTGCCAGAAGCTCATGGTAGGGGACCTGGCTCCGGCCATCTCTTGCGCACCGCCACACAGCTCCTCTGGGAAGCAGGAGGGACCCCAGATCCCAGACGTGCTCGTCTCTGCTCCCCAAGAGCTCTGTAGGGCAGTTCCGCTGTGAAAAGGCTGGGGGCCCTGGGGAACTGGGCTGAAGCTGTGCACAGGGTTCCTCCCACGGAGATGCAAATCCGCTCCCCTGCTCCCTTTCTCCTCTGGAGCTCACCTGGCCAGGCGATGGGCTAGGGCAGAGGCCGCCCCCAGGTGGGTCTCTTTCCCACAGCAAAGGTGGCCTGATGCAGCCCAGCCTAACGGCTCCCCACAGACACCCAGGCCAGACCCGCCAGCAGGGAGTTAGAAGGGTCGGACCCTTTGCAAGTCACACCCCTTGGGAATCCTGCAGGTCGAGGCTCCCCCCAAGGCTGGGGCATTCTGAGAGAAACCAGCTCCCAGCTGTCCTGCCCCCCAGCGTCCTTAGAGCGGTGGTTCCTTCAAGGGGACCATGGACTTCTACTGGGGTCAGATCTTCCCTGAACCCACTCAAGGATCTCCTTCTTCCGCCTTTTGGAAAAACCTAAGCAGAACAGCACCTGTTCCCCGGCAGTCGCCAGAGTAGGCTGTGGACAGGTGACCTGCATCTTGCAGAAGCCCCCGTCACCAACGTAGCTCCCCGTGAGGGGCCGGCAGCGCCCCTGCCCGGTAGGCGCGCGCTGGGCCGCAGGACTGGCCACAGACTGGCCACCCACGCCTCCTTTCTGGCGACGGACCTCGCCTGGCGCAACCTCCGGCCCGGTAGGAGCTGCTGCGTCCACTGATGGAAGCGGAGCGAGTCTCCGCTGCCCCCAAAAGCACTGGGTCGCGCGCTGGCTCGGGGAGTGGTCGGAACCCGCGGGCCGCCGCACGTGCGTCCTGCGGAGGCGGCCTCACCTGGCGCCGCCCGGCCGGCTCTCGCCTCACCTTAAACCGCAAGACCCCTCCGGGTCAGGACGGCCCGAGGGCACCCTGTGCTCTGCAGACTCGCACCAGTCGGGTCCGTGTTTGGGGGTGGGGATGGTCAGGGTCAAGGGCGCAGGCGGTGCTAAACTCCTCTCTTAAAGTGTGAGTTTTCAGGTGGGAGAGCGAGGCCCCGACGGGACAGTCCGGGATGCGCACGCCCAGGTCACCCGGAGGAGCTCCGAGTTTTGCGTTCCCGCCCTTCCCCGCCCCCACTCCCCAGTCCGGCAGTCCGCCTCGCTTAGGGTCCGGGGAAGTGGGGGTTTCAGGGCATCCTCCCCCCACCCCGCCCCCCCTCCCCCCGTGGACACCCGCTCACGTGCCGCCGACGCAACTCCGTCAATATTTACTCCCGCATCCTACAACTGGGAAAGGAGCATTTGCGAAACAGCCCTTTTCCGTCCAAAAAATGCAGCGAAAACTCAATGATCGCAGCCCGCCCCCGCCCCCCACCCCATTCGCTCCACAGCCACGGGAGTCGGGGCGCAGGCCCGGGGCCGCGCGCACGCGGCACCCACAGTTTCACGAGCGCCCGGACGCGCGGGAGCGGGGAGGTCCGGGGGCGCGGGACGCCAGCCCCGCTCCGCCGCGTGCGGCTGGAGATGATGCAACTCCGGGGGGGGCGATCCGGGCCCCCGACCTGGGACCCCAGCCCGAGCCTCCGGCCCAGCGGCGGGGCGGGTCTCGGCCCGGCGGGCGCTCACCTGGACGGGGACGCGGGAAAGCGGCGCGGGGCGGGAGCGTCCGGGCGCGGGAGCTGCGGGTTCGACTCTGCTCACCCGAGCCGCGAACCTGGAACTGCGGGGCCACCCGGACCCCGAGGCCGACGGTGCGCGCAGGCGATTGGCCGAGAGGCGGGGGCGGGGGCCGGCGCGCGGCCAATCCCGAGTGCGGAGCGCCCCGCCCGCCGCCGCGCTTGTCCCCGCCCCTCCCTCTCGCCGCACCCCTCTCCCGCCCCCAACTCCCTGCCCCCCTGCCCAGCCACGGGTCCGGGACCCCGCCCCCACCCCCACTGCACCGCCGCATGGCCGGGACCCCGCCCCCAACTCCCCGCCCCCACTGGCCAGGCGCAGGGCCAGGACCCCACCCCCTCCCCCGCCCCCAACTCCGCGCCCTCACTGCACAGCCGCAGGGCCGGGACCCCACCCCCTCCCCCGCCCCCACTGCCCAGGCGCAGGGCCAGGACCCCACCCCCCTCCCCCGCCCCCAGGACCCCGCCCCCTCGCTCCCCTTCCCCCTTCCCTCACCCCCCCACCCCCGCCCCAACTC
>JAHRIG010000369.1:2858408-2880494 GCA_020311275.1 Eira barbara | reverse complement strand
GCTCCCCTTCCCCCTTCCCTCACCCCCCCACCCCCGCCCCAACTCCCCGCCCCCACTGCACAGCCGCAGGGCGGGAAGCCCGCCCCTCCCCCGCCCCAGTGCCCAACCGCCGGCGCTGGTCGCGGGTCCTACTCCCCTTTCACGCCTCCGCCGGCCGGGAGCCCCTTTGCCCTCCTCTGGCCCGGCTCCCCGGACCCCGCCCCGCCCCTGCCCGCCCCAGGACCCCCCACCAGAACCGCAGACTCCAGGGGTGCGGACACTCGTACTCGGTTCTGTTTTACGTGGTGACCTGCTTGCTCTGTCGATGAGACGCGCGCCCTCCGGAGCGGGGAAGGGCTTGTCCGGCCGCGAGGCTGGGGCTCCGCAGAATCCCGTCCGCCAGGTCCCCCCACGCCGGCCCCGGTCCCCGCGGCCTCGGTCAGGGGGGCGCCCAGCGGGTACGCGGCACCCGGGCTCTGGCTTCCCCGCGGCGGGGTCCCCGGGACTGATTTCTGCCCCCCGTGGTGCAGGTGCCCCGCGGACCCAGGGCTTGCCCCAGAGCTTGCCCTCGGAGCCTGTCCGCCCAGTCCGGGGACTGGGAAGGAACCGGAGCTCGCCGGAAGCTTGGCCTGAACTCAGAAACGCCGCTCAGAAACACGTATCACCCAGGTGCTCCCTATCGACACTGGCTGCCGCCCCGAGGGCGCCCTGGGGCCACCGGGAAGGCCACCCCCAACAGGATTTCAAACCTGGTGCTCCTGATTTCTAAGGAGCCGGCCTCTTGGGGTTCTGGGGCTGACCGGCACCTGTGGGAGTGACAGGCACAGGGCCACCAGGTGTGGACAGAGGCGGAAGCATCCTTGGCTCAGCCCAGGTCGGGCTTCTGTCCCAGGCTCTGGAAACACAGGGAAACTCAAACAGGGTCTCTGCCCCTGGGGTGTTCTATTCCAGGAGAAGGGCCGCAACAAGGTCTCATTTTACAACAAAATTTCCACTAATGAGAATTAATGCGAAAACCGAGGAAGACGTGAATGGGAGCGGGTATGAGGTCAGGTGCTCCGGAAGGCGCCCTGGACAGGTGACAGGTGACCGGAGGAGCCACGTCCTGTTCTCAAGGAGGAATGTTCTGGGCTGAAAACAGCCAGGGCGCTAATGCCTGGGGCAGGAACAAGCTCGGGGGCTGGAAGAACCCAGGAAAGGTCAGTGTGGTCCCTGTAGCCGAGCAAGGGATAGGAGTGGGGGAGGGGGCGGCGGGCCAAGAGGACAGGGTCCAGCCTTCAGCCTCCACGCTCCAGGACCCTTGGACAGTTTCAAACTAGGGAGTGTTTATTTATTTGTAAGATTTGATTTAGTCATTTGACAGCACACACAGGAGCCTGGGAAGAGGGAGAAGCAGACTCCCCGCGGAGCAGGGAGCCCGAGGCGGGGCTCGATCCTAGGACCTGGGGATCAAGACCTGAGCTGGAGGCAGACGCTTTAACCCACTGAGCCACCCAGGAGTCCCCAAACCAGGGAGATTTAAATTATGCTCTGAATTTATTTATTTTGGCATTGTTTCTGACTGTCACTAAAGTGTCAAGAAAAGGATAAGAATTCCCAGATACTCACCCAGATCGCCAAACAGCAGACAGCAGACTTTTACAAACCCCTGGGATCTGTAAATACGACGTTATGTAGAAATACGGTCTTTGACTACCTAATCAACAGAAGAGGAGGTCAGGCGCCTGGGGGGCTCAGTGGGTTAAGCCTCTGCCTTCGGCTCAGGTCATGATTCCCAGGGTCCTGGGATCGACCTCCGCATCAGGCTCTCTGCTAGGCGGGGAGCCTGCCTGCCTCTTTGCCTGCCTCTCTGCCTGCTTGTGATGTGTTTGTCAAATAAAAAAATAAAATCTTTAAAAAAAAAAAAAAAGGAGGAGGTCATACTGGAAGGGGGGCCTAAATCCAATATGACCAGCGTTCTTCTAAGAAGAGAGAAGTTGGGACCACTGAGGCACAGACGGAAGTCACGCCGGCACAGGAAGAGGGACTCGGCCGCACCCCACTGCCACCCCACCCCCGCTGGGCGGGGCAGGAGGGACCCTCCCCTGAAGCCTACAGGCGCGGGCCCTGCTGACACCTTTTGGACTTCTAGCCTCCAGAAGCAAGAGACCAGAAATTTGCGTCGTTTTAAGCTATCTGCGTTTGTAGTGATTTGCTATGGCGCCCAAGGACTAAAAAAAAAAAGCTTTGAAATGTTCACAGAATTTCAGACCGTCAGAAAAGTGGCAGGAACAGTAAGAATTCCCAGATCCCTTCACCCATTTTCCAATGTTTGATTTTTTAAAGATCGTATTTTTGAGTCATCTCTACAACCGTCGTGGGGCTCGAACTTGTGACTCCGTGATGAACTGTCGTGTGCTGCACCAGCTGAGCTGGCCGGGTGCCTCCAAAGGTCACATTCTCACTGCGTCTTCTCCACACTCTATTTCTGCCTGTCTCTGTAGTAAGAACGCAAGTGCGCACGGTCTGTCCGTCCGCGAACCTGCTTGCTCTTCTGAATGGGTCCCATGAAGCCGCAGACCTGGCTTCCCTTTCCCCCTACCTTTGTGTCTGTTTCTGAAAAATGATTGTTTTCCATGAGCACCAGCCAGCGGTCAAAGTCAAGAAGTTAAGCTACAACTGCTTGAAAGAGATTTAGTCTTTAAAAGACAACCAAACCAGAGATGAAGTCACCAGTGGTACAGACCCGGAGTCGAACCAACGGTCCCTCTGCCGACCGTCCCCATGGCGCTGGGCACCACGAGCGAGTCCCCGGCGTCGGAGCTCCTGTGGATGCTCTTACGTGAAGCCACGGGCGTTGGTGACGGGTACGGGACAGACGTCTTGGAGGATGTCCCCGATGTGTCTGATGTCTTCTCGGATTGGCGCAGGGATGGCCTCCTGGGGGAAGGCATGGGGGAGGGGACAGAGGACAGAGCGGAGTCTGCGCTCCAGCCACTGGGATTCTCCTCTGCGAAGGTGCGGGTCTTTGTAACCAGTAAGAGTCTTTGGAGAGACGCTTTGGAAATACCCGGTGACCTTCTCAAGCTCGGCATCCTCTGGGGGAAGCCTCCTTGGAGAGTCTGCCTGGATCGGTTTCAGCGACAGTGGTGGCCAAGGGGGCGTGTTCTAGGTCCCGGCCCCTTCTGCCTTTGTTACTTGGCATTCTGCCACAGCAGGGGGGCCTCGCCCCACTCCTGCACCTACTCACCGATCTACGCCCGTGTGCACTCAGGTCCATTATTTTTTTTAAAGATTTCATGTATTTATTTAACAGAGAGAGAGGGCGGGAGCAGTGGGGGTGGGGGGAGGATGGGGGGAAGGGCAGAGGGAGAGGGAGAAGCAGACTCCCTGCTGAGCAAGAAGCTGGATGTGGGACTCGATCCCAGAACCCTGGGATCATGACCTGAGCCAGAAGCCACCCAGGCGCCCCTACGCCCCGTTTTCTGTCACACAAGGTGTTTCAGGCCCATGTGGATGCCGGGCCCCTGTCCTGGGACAGGGATGTTTCTCCAATGGGCCCGAACTCCTGTATGGAGGCCCCAACCCCCCACACCTAAGAATGTAACCATGTTTGTAGGTCATTAGTTAATGAGGTGACAAAGCAAAAATGAGGCCATTTGGGTGACCGACCTTTGGCCATGGTCCTCTGACCTCTTCTCCACCTACCCCTGCCTTGCCCACCCCATCCCGCCCCGGGCTTGGGTCTGCCTCGCCAAGTTTAGGTTTAGCAAGAATCCTGCTAAGTGAGTTTAGAGAGGAAGCCCCACATTCAATCGCCATCATACCTGATCACGTGCCTCACGTCCCCTGACCCCCCACTGCATGGAGAAGTCCCTGGCCCCCCTCCCGGCCTTTAACACGAATCTGCCCTGCCCTCGTGCTCCCTGCCCCCTGGCGGTCCGTCCCAGCTGATGTTGAGGCTGAGCCCAGACTCTCTCCCTACGGTCACAGGCCCACTGCCAAGAGTCTTGACTAGGGTCTCCCATATGGGGACACGCGGCTGGCTCAGCGTGTCACCCTTGATCTCGGGGTCGCAAGTTCCAGCCCCACACTGGGGGTAGAGGTCACTTAAAGGAAGTCTTCCCTACCGTTTCATCCAGAGTCAGAATAAGATTCCTAACCGAGAGGAGGGCCGGGCTTAAGTGACTCGCGTTTAGTTCTCCTATCCCGGAGGCTGGAGCTCCAAGAGGAGGTGGGGGCATGGGGAGGGCTCCTCCTCTGGCTGGCACACGCGGTGGGGGGCCGGCAGGGACCCAGATCCCCTGTCTTTTCTTAGGAGGCACCGAGCCATCGCCCGGGCCTCACCCTCTGCCTGCCGCTCTGCCCACTTGTGCTCTCTCCCTCTCTGTCAAATGAATAAATAAAATCTTTTAAAAAAGAGAGAGAGAGAGAGAGCGCACACAAGCAGGAGGAGCCAGAGAGGGGAAGCAGGCTCCCCACTGAGCAGGGAGCCCAATGTGGGGCTCGATCCCAGGACCCTGAGATCATGACCCAAGCCGAAGGCAGACACCGAACCGACTGAGCCACCCGGGCGCCCTCCGTGGCTTTAATTCTTATGTTTAGGTTTCTGACCCATTTTGAATTAATTTTTTGTTTATGGTGTGAGGTAAGAGTCCAGCCTCTTTCCTGGAACGTAGATAAGCAGCAGTCCTACCACATTTGTGGGAGACACCGTTACTTCCCAGCTGACCAGGGGAGTACGGCTCTTTCCGGACGCTCAGTTCTGTCCCGCTGGCCCCTGTGTCTGCCCTTATGCCAGGTCCATACCGTGTTCACTACCGTGACTTGTAGTAAGTCTGGAGACCAGAACTGCAAGTCGTCCTGCTTTGTTGAGAATTTCTCGGCTATTTGGGGTCCTTTAAAATTCCACATGAACCTCAGGATCAGCTTCTCTATTTCTGCAGAAAGGCCCTTCGGACCGTGGTAGGAATTATGTGGGATCTGCAGACTACCATGGTGGGGGGCGGGTACTGCCGTCTTAGCAAAGGGAAATATCCCGGTCTGTGAACGCGGCCGGCTTTCCGTTTATTTGGGTCTACTTCAATTCCTTTCAGCAATGTTTTGTAATTTTCAGTGCACAAGTCTTGCACTTTCTTGATTAAAAGTACTCCCGGCGATGGTGTGCCTTGGGCTGTGGGGAGCGAGTCTTCTGGTCCATGAACGCGGGATGCCTCTCTCTTTAGGTCTCCCTTACTTCTTTTCCACGACGTTTTGTCACAATCCGCGTGTGAGTTTTATAGTCTGAGCTTTTTACACTACTCGTGAGCTCTACGCCTTGTAAAAAGGGCCTCGTGGGTAAAAGGGCTTCCTAGGGATCCCTCTCCTGTCCTCCTGGGCCCTCACCCGCGTTCTACCTTCTGTTACTGACCGTCTTGCTTCTATAACTAACGGTTACCAAGCACTTGCTACGTGTGTGCTGGGTGCTCACTGTTCTGGAACTTTCCCTAAATTAACGACGGATCCTCATCATCACAGCCCTCACACCACTTCGTCTCCACCAGACCGAGGAGAAAAATGAGAAAAATGGAGGGGTCCAGGGCCTTGCCCAGGGTCTGCAGCTAGTGGCGAGCAGAGGGAGCAGAGCCGGGATTTGGACCCAGAATTCAGGCTCCTGGTCTCTGCTCCTTTACCCCAGAGGCAAGGGCGGTCGGCCCAGCCCTGGGATGTGTCCGCCTGAACCAGGTAAAGTTGCTGTTTGATCTTACTTGACCTACAAACAATGGCCATTTTCATGTGATTCGACTTGTTTAAAGAAAAAGGCCTGGGATTTGCAGCGGGTGCCTGAGTCTATCCGCCCTCCCAGTGCGGATGGAGATGTTCGTGCCGTGTGTGCCCCCAAGGAGGCTCCAGCCGTGAGTGGGCCAAGGTCATGCCCTGCGTCTTCTGAGGGAAAAAACCCAGCCTGCCCCGAGACGGGGTCCCGTGGTGGGGCGAGAGCTCTTGTGCCCGCTCTAACAGGAAGCCCCAGGGGGGTCCCAAGGGCCACACTGCGCACGTCTATGAGTCATCCGGCCTGTCGGGGGCCCCCGCCAGGACGGGCACGGGGCTGACAGATCCCGGGCCGGGGACCTCTCCTGACGGGCCGTGTGCACTTGGCCTGGCTCTGTTTTGGGGCCTGTCCTGGTGCTCCCAGAGCATGGGAAGGCAGCCACCTGGTGGGCAAGCTTCCATCACCTGAGATGTGGTGGAGAGAGAGGCCTTGAACTTGGAAGAGGGAAGGCGACCCAGCCGCGGGCGTGGGAGGAGCGCTGTCCGACCACAGCCTTGACCTCACCCCACCTCCTGCACGGCTGCTGTGGGGACTCCCGGGTCTGGGCGACACGGGAGACAGGCTGGGGGGAGGCAAGGTCCTGCCGCAGACGCTCTGTGGTCTGGCTCGTTCAACACCTTGTCCGGACAGAGGCCTCGCTCTGTGGAGCCAGGAGCCCCGAGGGGCAGCGGCTCACGGACAGAAGCCTGGATGGGGGGTTGGGCCTCTCCCCAGCAGCTGGGAGGGGCCCTGAGGGACACCGAGGGTACTGCATTTCCATGGGGACGAGCGGTACTGCTCTGCTCTTTGCTGGCTGCGGGGAGCCCTGGGGCTGCCGATCTCAAGGCAGGTATGTCCGAAACACACAGCGGCCGTGCAGAAGCCTCGCACGAGCAAGCCAGGTTATGCATCAACATTCCGCTTTGGTAGAACTGAAACACCGGGAAAACGGCCACATTTCACGAAGCTTACAGGGTCGCTGTCCCCTCCAGGAGGAGAGCTCGGTGGCGGGGAGGGCCCGTCTGGGGCTGGCGGCCCCGCCGTTCCCTTAGCTCTTCCTACTTGTTTGCTGTGCCGAATGCATCAGGCAGCGCCCCCCAGACACCAGTGTGGGCTTCCGCCCGCGGCCCCACGGTCCCGCGTCTGCCAGTGCCCTGCGGTGTCCCTTTGCAAGGGCTGCGGGATGCCGTCTGCCAACGGTTTATTTCAGGGCTTCGTGTCCATATTCAGAACCGAGACTCCCTTGCTGTGGGTGTGTCCATCCCATTTTTGTGAGGCTTTATTTGTTTTCATCCTCATCTCATAGAGCCTGGAAGCTGTTCTTTTTTTTTTTTTTTTTTAAGATTTTATTTGTTTGACAGACAGAGATCACAAGTAGGCAGAGGCAGGCAGAGAGAGATGGGGAAGCAGGCTCCCCGCTGAGCAGAGAGCCCAATGCGGGGCTCGATCCCAGGACCTGGGATCATGACCTGAGCCGAAGGCAGAGGCTTAACCCACTGAGCCACCCAGGTGCCCCTGGAAGCTGTTCATTCTTACCAGAAAAGTAAGTTGCACCGAATTGGGTCAATGGGGCATGAGACACCGGGTGTTTTGGGGGAAGAGGTATCCCTCCCAGGTCCCGGCCACACGAGGCAACATGAGGCCCCGAGAAGCGGCCACCTGGCTCCTGGCCTGGCGTGCAAATCCACGTGGGGCAGGAGCAAACCCTAGCGGACGGGGAAAGGCAGGCGGTGCGATCCTACAGCCCACTGGCCTTTCCTGCCGTTGCTTCGGCGCTCGCCAGCCGCGTGGTCCGGCTGCTGCCCCAGGACAGCGTGTCACCAACCAAAGCAGTTTCCTCGAGCCTCGGAAGGCTGTGTGCATCGACCGGGATGGCGCGCGATCCTACCAGATCCCTTCCTGCGGCTGTGCTCGGGCTGCTTCCGAATCCCCGTGCCTGGCAAGGACCGGGACTGGACCCCATGACCCCGTCTGTTTTCCACTTTCCAGCCCTTGGAGTCTCAGCCACGCGGCCTTGCACGGACCGGGCTCTCCTCCCGAATTGCTCGTCTGAACGGAGCACTTCTTGGACCAAGTACCCTGCGCACCGCCTCCGTGTGGGCATCCACTTCTCAAGGGTTGAGCCCTTGCGCGTCTCGGCGCGGAACGCCAGCTGAACGTTCCAAGGGCCAACGAGGCGCTCGTCCCCGTTCACTCCCGTTGCTGGCACGCGCGTCCAGACGGGGCTGGCCAGGCCTGCGGCTGCCAACCCTACGCCCAGGGAAATGCGGGACATGAGGCCCCATGGGAGTCGTGCAGGGCAGGGCCTCTCCTGAGACTGTGGGGCCAAGTCTGCAGGGCAGGGGCGCGAATGTAAAGCAGCTGGGGACTTCCGGCAGCCTCCATGTCCCTGCAGGTTTAGAAATGTCCGTAACGAACAATGAAAAAGCTTTCTGGGGCACCTGGGTGGCTCAGTCGTTAAGTGTCTGCCCGCGGCTCTGGTCATGATCCCGGGGTCCTGGGATCCAGCCCCGCATCGGACTCCCTGCAGCGGGGAGTCTGCCTCTCCCTCTGCCCACCCCTGCTTGTGCTCCCTCTCGACAAAATAAAAACCAAAACGTTTCCTTCTATAAAAACAGACATTCATGAAAAAACAAAAAACCAAAAAAAAAAAACCCAATCCTGGTGTAGTGAGCAGAATTTGCTCCCCACCCCACCTCCCATGCAGTCACTAGGGCCACGTAGAACGCGGGAGCGGGGCTGACCGCAGGCTCCCTGAGCAGGCTGGCAGCTCCTGGAGGCCGAGCAGCAGGCGGGCGCAGGCAGGGTCCCCAGGGCCGGGGTCGGCCAGGCCCGCACGTGGGCACCCAGGGTGGTCCCCAGAACCACGCTGTGGTGCGCCAACGTGACCTCCTTTGAGGAAGCGCCCCTGAGACGTGTGAGGGCCCAGACCCAGCGACAGCAGTCAAGGTCACACTGCGGCGCACGCCCCGCGGTCGTCATGGCGAAGATAGTTCTGGGATGGCAACATGGTTGCAGCCTGACCCCGTGCAGGGCCGGGGCCCGGGGCTCTCATGCCGCTCCGGGCACCGCCGGGTTTCAGGCAGCGCCCCCGCTTCCTGGCTGCACGGAGGCCTGGCAAGCGGATGCTGAGAGGCCCGGGTGAGAGGCGGGCCACGGCGCCCGGCCGGACAGCCCTCCTGTGAGGGCGCACGTGCGCTGCGCTCCCTGGGAGCCTCGGCGGAGGAACGCCGGACTGCCGGTTGCCATGGAGATAACGACGGCGACAGGCACGACCATGCCCCAGGGGAACTGTCCCTTAATGGGGGCGGGGGGTCTTCCAGGCTTGGAACCGCAGCGGCGTGCGCAGCCAGGTCAGGATGGGGACTAGCCTCTGCCGGCAGCACGGACCATGCGCGAGGCTGCCGGACAGAAGAGGCAGAGACTTTCCACGAGCAGTAAGTGACACCGAGGCACTGTATCACTACAAATTTTATTCAGAAACCCATCTTTGTTTGTTTTTGTTGTTTTTTAAAAAAAATCCCCGTTACGAACTGGTCTGGTCAATCAACTACGGCACTGTCCGGCAGACAGACGGTACAAACGGCTCAGAATCGCCCAGATCTCTCGCGGTCTCTCGACCGCCTCCTGTCACGCTCCCGTCCTCCGCCACCACCGCCGCCGCCGCCGCCGCCGCCGCGACCGCGGTCTCTAGACCGAGAGCGACGCTCCCGAGACCGGGACCTCGATCTATGCCTGCAACCAAGGAAAAGAAACGGGACTGTGGCATCCACGGCAAAGCCTGCTGCGGAACGCCACAGCGACAAACGCTTCTGGATGCGTCTCCCACCGAGAGGATGCGTGAACAAAGGGAAACCGCTCCCAGGAAACCGCGCAGCCACGGCCCGTATCGGGAAAAAGAGAGGCCCAGCAGGACCGGGGGCCAGGTCACCTCCCACAGCCCGCGCTTGCGGGGCGCCAGCGCCAAAGCTCGGGGACTGAACTGCCACCGCGCCTGGGATACACACGTGCACACGTGCGCGCACACACTCCCCTGCCGGGGCGGGTTCTGGGGCGTGGAGGGCAGGGCTCCCCTCCTGTGCTTTGCTGACAACGGGACAACCACCGGCAGCGCGTGCATCTCCTGCCCCATGACTGAGCGGAGACGGGCGAGAACCCCCAGGGCCAGAGGGCGAGCTGCGCAGGATGAGGGACCCTCCCCAGACACCCCGGCTCGGTCTCTGTTCTGTGCTCCCGGAGGGGCGCTTCGACCCTAGGCCCGGACACACAGACTGCCCGGTTCTGCCCGTGTCCCCCGCAAAGCAAACCGACACAAACCAGGGGCCCCCCAAGGAAACCCCAGGTCTGCCGAGGGACTGAAGCCCGCTCTCATCATGCAGGCACAAGGGCTCGCGGGACTGAGTGTGCGTGCGCTGCTCTCTGCGTCTCGTCGTCCCCAGGGGCACTTGCACGCTCAGGGACGGGGCGGCAGGCCACGGCAGGTACTCACTTCTTGCGCCGGCGCCCGTACAGCTCCCGCCGCAGCTCTCTGGAAATGGGCTTCAGGTGCATGAAGTTGCAGAAGCCGCCTCGCGTGCACTCCCTGCGGGGAAGCAGAGCCCACATGCCACGCGCCGCTCCCCCCGTCCCCCTCCACCCCGCCCCGCAGGCCGCACCCGTCACCTACCCCATCTCGTACTGGCGGCAGCACGCCTCTCGGAAGTCGGTCACCGGGGAGAGCTCCGCGTGGATCGGCTGCCCGTTAAACCAGCGGTTGTTCAGGTCGATCACGGCCTTTTCCGCGTCCTCCTCACGGCGAAACTGCGGAGCCGAAGCGGAGCTGCCTGCGGCGGCGCGCTTCCCCACGGCCGCCTCCCAGCCCGCAGGAAGGCGCGCCGCGTGCTCACGGGGGTAAGACGAGGCGGGAGGGAGGCGGCCGGCAGGCTAAAAGCAGCGCGTCCTCTACTTGCAGCCCCATCGCTTAACGCTGCGGCGGCGCGAGGCCGCGCCGGCTGCCCACCGCCTGGGCTTCCCGCTTCGATGCGTTAAAAGAGCAAACGCGAGGATGTGCGCAGGCCGGGGGATTTCAAAAAACGGGAAAAAGAAACCACACGTGTACACCAGCTTCTCCTGCGTCTAGACAGCCTGTCAGGAGCGGCTATGGAGACCCCGACACGGAAGAGCCGCTGGGGAGCAGGGGACACCACCGTGGCCCGGGCGCCCCTCCTGCGCCCACAGGCCGCCGCCACACCCGGGCTGCGGCCAGCCAACACCTGAGCGCCTTGAAGTCTACCAGCAGGGAGCGATCCCAACTTCAAGGGCACAGCTGAAACCCAAGGGCGAGCGGTCTTCACCCCCCAGTCTGCATGGGCCGGGAGCCAGGAGTCCCCGGACACGCCACACTCTTCTCACCTTGACGTACACGTTCCCGACCAGGTGGTCTCCCAGGTTGTCGCAGACGTTCATCTCCTCCACCTCCCCGTACTTCTCCTCCATTTCTGTAAAAACCTCCTGCGGTGGGGGGACAGGGCTTTAAGGCTCACGATACACTCAAGATGGAGGAGGAACCGAACGCCACTCCCACTTCTCTCTCAACGAGAACACAATGTAAGTCCCCCCGGACGGAGGGGGCGAACGGGCCGGTCGCTTTCAAACGGTGCGTCTCACCTCGAAAAACTCATCGTAGTGCTCCTGCATCTCCACGTCGCTCACGGCGCCTGCGGACACAGAAACCTTGCTGGTTAGACGGGGAGCCCGCCCCGCGGCCACGCTGCGTTTAACTCAGCCTGCTACAGTCACACACATTAGATTATCTAGAGAGGAAACACAACGGAGCTGCATTCTACCGAGAACTGACGGTACCGCGTGACACCCGACCGCCGGAACCTGCGCGTGCGGGAGCTTTTTTAGATGCCCCTCCTGACAGTCTCACTGCTGGCCGTTCGATCACAGCAAGTTTTAATCCGCATCAAAGGGCCATGTTTTCAGAAAGTGTAAGGGTCAAGTTTACCCTCGAGAACTTATTTTTTAAATGACAATTCTCTTCCTTTTACAATTTAAGATAGAGGCCAAGGAATCACACGGATTTTTTTTCCCCCTTTATTAGGCTAAAATAAAAGTTGCAATCAGGGTAAGTGATTAAGAGCTGATGTTCCTGACTGATTTCTTTTACAGATGAACAGCCACACGATGCTATTATAAAATTCTTTCTGATGCAATTAAAACCCAAATGACCATAAATAAAGACTCAGTAGGATAACGATCAAGTTCAGTTACAGTACTTTAAATGCCTCTGCATAAAGGGAAAGTTACAATGCTTTGTTGAAGGAAGCATTATCTCATATTCCGGAACTAGTTCCGTCAAGTTTATTCTCCGTAATGCGCATGCACTAAGTGAAATCCTGTCTGTTGTGTGGACAGACTTTTCCAAATTTACATTCTATCCTTGTTGTCATTCTCTCTACCAAGTATTACTGTTCAAATTCTAGAATCCTCTTGACCTAAATGTGAGAAATCACAAAGCTGGCAGGTCGATAAACCAGTGTTCCACACAGCCAGCTCCAGGAGCCTACGAAGGCTGAGTGGCTTCGAGGCTAGGCCAGCTCAATGTTCAAACTGTCCCCTTCCATGACCACGCTCCTGGCCTCACCTGGCGCAACCCACTGAGGGAGCGGAGCCGCGGCGCTCAGACCTAGCCACTGAGCCGCCTGGAGTGGTTTCCTAGCTCTCTGGAAAAACCTTCTCTTCAAGAACAAGAACTCTTAACTTTTGGATTCTGAGAATGCTCTAGATTTACTTTCTAATGCATGGGAGGGGGGATTCCTGCATTGTAGTTATTTTTGATTTTCCAGGAATCCAGCTTCCTTTAGAACGAAAACCTCTCGACTGCGCTAGGTAACAACTCCTCCTCCTGATGGCCCAGTCCCATGGACATGCTATCGTGAACAGAACCTCCTTCCCCGTAGCCATCTAGCCCTGAGCAAACAGAACAGCTGGTCGGGAGAAGAGAAGCCCATTCCAAAGGGCAG
This sequence comes from Eira barbara, assembly GCA_020311275.1. Lineage (NCBI taxonomy): Eukaryota > Metazoa > Chordata > Mammalia > Carnivora > Mustelidae > Eira > Eira barbara. The sequence continues at coordinate 2,867,738 of JAHRIG010000369.1, read as the reverse complement.
ATTTTAATGTTTACATTTCCTGCTCACACCAGAACAAAATGAGGAGAAAAGGTATTTACATGCTCAAAGTGCTAGCTGTGTTGAGAATTAGGCTCTGGTGGTGGTTCGGATACTGCTGTACTCGTGATTACTTCTATTCTCTCGCTGGAGAACAGTATTCCTGCATCTTAGTTAACTTCTGGAAAATTCCATTAGAAAATGTTCCATAGTGGGCCTATTTTATCCTCTATACTCAGCTTAAAGATTTTCAGTCAAGTGATTCGGGCAGGACAGAGGTGAGCGATTAGGAACCTGGTCCACTGCGAAGTCACCTGTGTGACTCAGCAGATTCTACAGACCGGCACCTGAAAACCCCGTTTCACGCAGACACAACCTTAGACTGGGGTTTGTACTTCATAGATGGAAGGGTGTGTCAAAAGGTGTAAATTCAGGGACTGGATGAACCTGGCCGGTTGAAAATTTACTCGAAAAGTCTGCCACAGGTTCATCAGCTTAAGCGGATTTTCTTCCTAAACTGAAGAGTCAGAATTTTGTTTAATTTGTGGAATCGGGACCCCACAATCGGAGTATTTGGTACGGCTAAACTTTACTCTGTAGCACACGCACAACAAGAGCTCTGTGAACCGCAGGGAGAGACACGAGGAAAACTAATCCAACACTCCTTTGTCAATGAAGCATCCGTAGTCCCCACGTAAACCATCAGGGCAAAGAATGATTAACTGTTGTTACTCAATCACCGACCTCTCACTGGGTTTATCCCAGAGCAGGGCTGTTACGAAAATTATTTAATAAGTTCAGACATAAGCATTTCCTTCAACTACTGATCTCGTTTCTTTAAAAAACAAAACGAAACAAAATAAACAAAGCAAAACCAAGTATTTTAAACCAAGGGCTACCAAGTAAATCCTGTTACCATCAAACTCGGGGACACAAATGATCCGCTACCCGGTCAGGATTGGTCAGGATCAGCGTGGAGAGACACAGTGTCTGGGCAGGAAAACCTTACTAGCCCCTCCCCCACAGACCCGTGCACTCACAGGTGTGCCACTGGGAGGTCCTCCCGGTCTGGGGCCGGCCCGAGCGGGCAGTGCTGCTGGGACCACTACACTGAGCCGTGTAGATCGCCCTATAAGCTGAGGGGCTGCAGGCCACGGGTGTGTTGGACTCAGGTCTGTGGCTATCCAGGGCCTCTGTGGACAGCACCTCGCATGAATTTTTGCAGCTTCAGAACAGGCGAGAAGCCGCCTGGTTCGGACCCCATGATCTTAACAGGAGTCCAGGGACTCGCTTCTGCTTATCCAGACGAGCGGACTGATTCCATGGCTCAAGAGCCATAAAATTTAAATTTCAACTTTCTGAAATCTCCAGTGATACAAACACAGATCCTGCTCTCGAAGAACTACCCCTTGGGAAACAACGTTCGTAACTTAAAGTTACTGCTTCCCAAAGTAGGAAGAAGGGGGCCATGTCTACTAAGTGCCCGGCGCAGCCCTGCTTCCGGGCCCCGCGCGCCTCCTCTTGCCCACGCAGGGGAAGTGAGCCCCCGCAGCTGCAGACGGCCGCCCGGAGGGCTCTGATTACAGACTGAGCTGGCCCAGGGCTGGCGTGGAGGAAAACTCAGGGGGGGGTCTGTGCCACTCAGAGGACCCTCATCTAGGAAACGCTCTCAGAACGATGTTCTCGCACTTAAAGCGTGAGCACCAGAATGGACTTTTAAGAACAAGTCTAATGAGAAATAAAACTTCAAAAATAATTTCCAAAGCACTTGTTGCTTAACCAGAAACTTAAATGCTGCTGCTCGTTAGAGGGGAAGAACGTAACTGCACACTTAATTCCAGGCACAGTCTCCCCTAGGGTGACGGTCCAGGTCAAGAGCAGCAGCTCCGAGCTGTGGGACAGGGAGGGCATCCCTTCCGGTCCCTTCTCATCGCTTAAGTAAATGGGCAGGAGCTGCGATCTCAGAGGCTTCCGAGGGGTCAGTGGGACAAAAGCTCTCGGCACGTCTAGCGGAAGGCCGTCCTTGACACTATAGCGGCAGACCAGGCGGAGCGGACACTGAGCTCTGACGCGCAAGCCCAGGGAACCAGGGAAGGAACTTGGATGAACTTACAGCGCAAACCGTCAGCAGACTGGGAAGAGTTTTGAGGGTTACGGTAAATGTTCAAGAGGGCAATGGTCTGAAATACAAAACGCAACAACTTTATATTACGGAAAATTAAATTTAAACACTTCACCGGTTTCCTGTGGCGATCACTTCAGTCAAGACTCAGTGCTGAAAAAAGAGCAAGTTATTTTCTCTTGAAGCAGAGATGTTCTCTCTTAGTGGGTGGCTGTCTCGGAGCGCCCTAACACTGCACCGTCACAGAGATACCATGATATGCGGATATTGTATTTCTGTCCACAGGATGCAAGGACTCCCCGCTGCCGAGTCCCCCAGGTAAGGGTACAAGCACCTTGGCAGACTACTACCAAGATGGTCCTCCGCGTTACAGAAAACTTCAGGAGCCGAGGAGGTGCCCGCACCAGCTGATGACAAGAACCACGGGAGCAGAGAAATACAATAATTACATATCATGAGATCTCCACGTCCTAGAGAAAAAATTGTAATGGTGAAATAAAACCCACACTTATTGGGCAACTTACCTTAGTGATTCCTCCTAAACATTCCTAAGAGTTGTGGCTTTACAGAAAGAACCTCATATTAAGGTCAAGCGTTCAGGCACTGGAAAGACCAGTGACGCTGGCGGCTGTCAAGTGTCGCAGGGACAGACCCCTTCCCTCTCGTTAACAAACGTCAACCCAGGGAAGAGGCCTCCCCAGCGCCCTTGCCGACGGCAGCCTCCTGGACGTGGCCAAGTACCAGGTTCTTGCTGTGGGTACCAAGGCCTTCCAGCACCTTGTCCTGTTTGCAACAGCTCTACGTCAGCAGCTCAGAAGCCAACATTATTTGTCTCAATTAAGAGTGGGCTCTTTAACACCATTGTTTTAAAAAAATTTCTCCAACTGTGGGACTTACAGTGTGAGCCGTCAGCCGTCTGTGCACTGTTTTGGGGATTACGATAGATGTTTTGAATCAAGATGGTCTGCGGGGAAAAAAAAATAAAAAGGGGAATTCTACTGGCTGCTGTGCATGTATTAGACAATTGCAAAGAGACAACTTGTTTGCAAATGGCTCAACGCTCGCTTGTTTCCCACAAGTCAGACGCTCGTCCTCTGAGAGCACACCCAAACCATCACATTATGAAAACAGAGTGTGGGCAGCGACTTAGGTCAAGCCGGCCAGCAACCAAGAAGAAACTGTAGCCGTTATTCTCGGTAGTCCCACGTTACTCAAGTGTTTTAGTGCAAAATAAGTAATAACACACTGACACTTTCTTATACTTCAAGCTGCGATGTCGAAAAATTCATGTGATAATCATATTCCCCACACAAAATTGTATTTTTTAAAACCAAATGCGTCAGTCAACTGTATGCAGTCCATCAAGCTGTCTGGTCTCCCAGGAAACAGGCGCACCAAATGGGTGTCCTGACTGTCACGGACACCTAGACACACTCCTGTTTGCTTGGTGGGACCTCTGTTTACATAATACAACAGCTTAAACATCTGTTCTTTTCCGATCCTTCTTTTAAGGGAAAAAAATCCTTTTAGCCCTTGTGCTTTAAACTGGATCAGGCAGACTTGAAACCTTACATTGTACCGTTCTTCTTAAAACCAAGTCTGAAAAAACAAACCACGTTTAAGTTAGTAGGCTAATACAGTACATGAATCTTAACGTCCACATCACTGCAAGAAGCTTAAAAAGAAACGCACACTGAGTTTTACAGGCTGAATGAATGAACTGCGTGATTTAGGGAAATAAAGGTTCAGTCTCAACACAGGTCCAAAGCAGTTCAGTGGTTTTACAGAAGCAGCCATTCCGTGTCTAGCTACGTGTAAAGGAAGACGTTGTGTGGGCACTCCCCAAAGGTCTGCTGTGGGGAAACCCCCGGGGGAGTAACATCTAACAGCCAGACCTCACACACACACACACACACACACACACACACGCACATGCATGCAGACCCTTCTCGCTGGGCATGGCCTCGTCCCCCAGCCATCAAGTACTGCCCCAGGGCAACCTCTCTCTGCCTCCGGTATTTCCCAAAGCTGATCTGATTCAGTTTTCAACAGGAACCGCCAGCGTGTTTGTGACAGCGCTGAGAGAGAGAGCTACACGGAGCCCAATTACTCAACAAGAAATTCGTTTAGGTCTCGCTCAGATCATCTGGCGGTGGCTGTTTAGGAAAAGGACTGTCACTCAAAGGGGGCCACGAAGTTCCATTACAATCAGGGGAGGTCAGGATTGCCTGCAACCAGCGGACCAACCAAGCTGGTCGGAGCGAGACGCTCAGGCGAGCACATTATAGCTGACTCCACCCAACACTAACGGACTCGCTCTCTCTTTCTGACCTGTCGTACTAAAATTCACTTCCCACCAACATTCTGAGGTCATCAGTGGTTCAGAGAGAACACAGGCCGTGTCTCTGGATAGCTTCAAGAAAACTTTCCTGCCAGGATCATTTCCCTCTCGGCCCGACACCTGCCACATCTGTAAGCAACCCCCCAAAGTAAAAAACTCAATGAACCTCAAGACATTTGGTTACTGCCCAACCTAGGACCCCTGGCTTAGTTGGGGAGATTTAGTCCAAAAATCGAAGGACTTAAAAGAAATTGCAGTAAACAAAGTTTAAAGCAAGATCTCCGATATTCTGAAATTCAAAGAGACATATTTGTAAGATATGAGAGATTCTTGTTATATCAATTGTGCCGGTATCAGCAGACTAATGCGGGAAAGGAAGCTATCTCCCCCCTTTCTAAAAACACATTACATTGTGCAGTTTTCTATGGGCTTAAATTAGAATATACAAATGTCTCTTTTTTAGAGCAGTTGGCTGATTTTCCTAAATCCTCAGAGGAAAACCCCAGTATCTATTCTGTCAGAGGTTTAAAACACGTGAGCAGGACAACGTGAGCTCAAAGGCGAATCTGGCAGCTCCCAGGGGCGCTATGCACAATCGTGACAGAACGGCTCAGAGGAAGCTCACTCAGACCCTGCCGTAGGTTGGAAGGAGCTCAGAAGTCCTCAGTCTGCAAACACTGCAGTTTTCAAACGCCAAATGCTCAGATAAACATGGGCAGACGCTTTCTGTCCCTGCTACAGGCGCTTTCTCCCTCTAACTCATCAGTGATCACTTGCAGGGAGCAAATCCTTGCCTGTTCTTCAATTACCAAACAAAACCTACACAGATCACACTGTGATCTGAACTCACAGCGGCCCTAAGCTCAGGCTAACAGGGAACCCCTCTCAACTGACCGAACAGAGTGGCTGCAACTAACCGAAGGTAAATGCCATCTTCTGACATTCAGTTTCATTTTTAAGGTTTTTCTGACATGATGTCCTCGCTATCCCTTGCCTGGGGTCTGAATGCGGGGGCGCTCCCAGGTCACTGGAGGAGCCCTGAGCACGGAGCAAGCTGGCTCTGCTGAGAACGGCCCCAGCATCTCCCGCAGCTGGCTCTGTCTCCGCCGCCGGCCGGAGACAGCAAAGCGCCAAGAGCCCGCGGTCCTCTACCAGCGCCTGGAACACGAGCTGGCTCCGCGCTGCTGCGGCCGTCCCACCGGACCCACGTCTGTGAGAGGGACAGGAGGGGCAGAAGGGGGGGCTGGGCGGCAGGGACCAGTCACAGCCAACACGCAAACATTAATCACTCCTCTGTAAAAGAGGAGGGACCTGTCTCGCAGACCTCCCCCAGGGGTGGTTCAGCTGCCTCGTTCTCATTGAAACAGAAGAACAAACTCATGAACACAAATGGAGAATAAAACTAAGAGAGAGAAAAAACACCCAACGTGATACATGGACATTATTAACTGCCTCTGTAAAGTACGTGAGGTTTTGATAATTTACATGAGAACGGAAAAAAGAAAGGAAAAACAAACAAACCTGGCTAAAGGTCGGTTTATTGTGCAAGCGAGAGCATCTGTCTCCATGACGACATGCTCCGATTTTGAAATAAAATGAACAGTTGACTCTGTAAGGGAAAAGAAGAGCTGATTATTTGGCTGGGCAGACGCCAGACACGTGTAAACACGCCACCACCACAGCACGTGCTACCAAACTGCTTTCCCTTTGCGCCACGACCATCTAGCCGCAGGGCATTCTGGGGCAGCAGTTCCGGAAAACGTCACTTGAACGTGCCTCCTGACCAACACGCTACTTCCAACGAAGAATTTCTAACTCCAGCCCAAGCCTCCTCACCTGTATCGACTCTGAGCTACTCGTTCTGCTCTACTGTTTTTTCTTAAATGAAATATTTAGTTTAAAATGAAATTTAATTGAAAAACATATCCGTTCTCTAGTGTTCTGCGATGAAATTCTCTCTCGAGGGCACCAACACGGCACAGTGAGGGTTAAGATCCTGACTCCCCCACTAGCTACCTGGCCTTGGGCAAGTCACCCTACCTCTCCTGGTCCCAGGAGCCATCTGTGAAATGAGGAAAATGCCAAGCTGGCTTTGTTCCAAGAATCGGAAGGTGTGTGCAGCCTTATACAAACTACTCGCTAAACGCAATCATTATCTAACAAAGTCTATGCTCTCTCGTTCATGACGCCAGACCAACAGGAAATTTCCAAACACAGGTCTGAAGCAAGCCAGACTCCTGGTTTCAATACACTGAAGACAGGCTATTGGGGAACTCCTCCGTCTGTTCTTATGTAAGGCCACCTTCTGTCCATGTCGCAAAGCCCTCTCTTACTGCTGTTCAAACACTTGAATGATCCAGACGAAATCAAACCTAGCAATCCAGCCATCACGACAGCAGTGTCCGCTGGCTCAGACCTGTGATGAACTATGAAATCTTACTGGATGGGCCCCAGAGTTAGACTCACAGAGGTGGGACGGTTACCCAGTAGATTCAATTTTTTAGCAAGTGCCCTAGACAGTAGGTCCAGAGTTAGAATCAAAGGGCTTCAACAAAATTTGATGGTTCACAAGTTCAATTAGCCACTGATTTATTACTAGGTAGCAATAAACACGGGAAAGTCAGAATTACCAGGGAAGGAAAACAATTACTGTACAGATTTGCAAACTCATCATACCACGTCTCTCTTTACGTAAGTTAAGTTGAATATACAACTTACGTCTTCAGAAAGTCCCCTGAAAACGAAGAGCTTATTTTAAGAACTGCTCAGAATGGGCGACAGCCCCGCCTGAACAATACCCAACTACTCTCTATTATTAGAACAATCTTTGTTCCTGTACTTCCAGAGACGGCTTTCATTTCATAATCCCCAATTGCAGCTTCGGGTATTAGTCAAAACTTTCCTAGTAATAAACTTTTAGTGACCCACTTACTAAACTACTGAAATGAAAGGAAGAGGCAGAAAATAAAAAGTCTGATCCACCAACACAGAGAAGATGTTAGAGAACGAACTTTTGCTTGGATTTGGAGAATGTCCGTAACTTCCAAATGTAGGACTAGCTAAATCCTTTTAATTGGTACACACCTACCTACATTTTACTTCTAGCTTGGGGAGAAAAGAAGTTGGCCGGAATCATCATCTTCATGTTTTAGGAGTTGATACTGTCTCCTGCAACTTAAAATCCCTCAAGCCGCCCTGAAGAGAGACTATGAGTAACTTAGATTAAATAATCTTGTTTCCAAATTAAAGCCATGCCTCTCACGATAGAGCTCTACCAGGCTGAAACGTGGTTTCTTTACAGCAGGAATATAAAAAAAGTTACTGGAATAAACCTCTAAACTGAAAGCGTTGGGAGCACAGTGAAGGCACCTCCAGGAGTAGCTTTTTACAAAAATAAGGAAAAAACTTCATGGAATAGAAATCACGGCACTATTACCAGCTCAAGAGTGAAATTAATGCTGCATCTTTGTAGGCTGGGAGAAGACTCTCTTCCCAGCAGAGCGGCCCACTCATTTAAGGATGAGGTTTACGGGTAAGTTCCCCGGTGCCTCCAGCGACCGCCTTCCCTAGCACTTAACAAGCTTCGGTATGTGTTACTTTAATCATCCTTTTCGGGACAAGCACCCCCTCCCTTCTAGTTCCTTGAGATCACCGACGGAATCTTTAAGTCAGCAGAGACAGACTTACGGTTGACAACAATGTTTCTGAAGTGACTAGGACTGACGATTGTGTCTCCTGGTTTTGTTACTAAAAAACATAAACCCTCTTCCCAACAACACAAAAGGTTACAAGATAGCCTGCATCCTGGAAAACAGAAACAATGTAAAGTGTCTGATGGGTGCACAGTCCCGGAGCTGCGTGCGCCCCACTCCTGATCTCAGGGTTGGCAAGTTCGAGCCCCACGCTGGATGCACAGATGACTTAAAAATAAAATCTTTAAGTAATAATAATTAAAAACCCCACCGTGTTTGAAAAAGTGGTATTAAAACCTTATCTGGGACAAAGCCAGGGACTTATCATTAGGAGCACACATTAACGGAAACCTTGAACAGCCCGGAAGAACCCAACGTGGTAACTACGGACCCAAAAATAAATTACACTAGAGCTTAGTTTTTCGGCTTTCCAAGCAGGAATTATGCTCCTAAACAAGACATTCCCTGTGGTCTAAACTTCCGTCACGGAACTAAAACGCCCCAAAGCGACGGTCAAATCAGAACTGCATTTTCTGCTGGGAATCTAACAGCCGGGTCGGGAGGACGTGCGGCCGCAGAGGGGAGCCGGGCAGGGCCCAGGTGTTCCGCCGCGCTGGATCGCGTCTCAGAGCCCGTGCGACCGGGCTCCGTCTCGAACCGGCACCAAGTTCGTCGCACTTGTTCGCGTCCAATGTCCTCACGGCCCGGCCCGGCCCGACGCGGGGCTTCCACCGCCGGAGGCTCGCCCAGCGGCCCAGCGGCCCCGCGGCCCGAGTCACCGGGTGACGAACACGGCGGGCCCGAGGCCGCGCGCCCGACCGACGCCCGCGGCGGCAGCAGGCGGGGGCCGCGCTGACAACTTCGGCCCAAACTCGAGACGGTTCGGAGCCGGGGGCGGGGGCGACTCCGGTCGTCAGCAGAGCGGGCGGCCCCCGGGCCGCGGAGCAGCCTCCGGCCGGAGAGGCCGCGCCGCGCAAGCGGAAGCCCGCCCAGGCGCCCACGAGGCGGCGGCGCGCAGCTCCCGAGGCCGGAAGGGCCGCCGCGCCCCTCCCCCCCGCCCGCCCGGGCCTCCCGCGGCCGCCCGACCCCGCCGCCGCGCCCGCGCGCGCCCCGCCCGCCTCCCCGGCCCGGAGCCCCGGCCGGCGGCTCTCACTCACTTGTCTTTCTCGGTGCCGAAA
>JAHRIG010000369.1:2809104-2850079 GCA_020311275.1 Eira barbara | reverse complement strand
ACAGCACCCGTGATGACCCAGTGGCACAGCACCCGTGATGACCCAGTACTACAGAAATGTGGAAAACACCTCCTGGGGGGAGGGAGAAGACGCCGCTCAGGGGTAGTGTGAGTGCAGTTGGCAAGGACAAAGCCCACGGATACTGAGGGCTATTTGCTGGTCATGGAGGCGGCTGGGATCTCGCAGGAAGACCTGATCTTTACAGGGGAGCATGAATATTGAGAAGCCTGGCTGTGGGAACTGAAGAAGTGTTGTGACAGAAAACAGCCTGAATATCAGTGGAGGCAAAACTTCCGGTCAGGAAGCATCTGAAAATCACTCCGATGGGCTTGCTGTGATCGTGGGAGATGAAAACCTTCATCCGAACGAGTCTTGGTGCGGACGAGGCAGATGGCATTTCCAGAAAGGCATTAGAATGGCTGGGGGAGGGGCTGGCTAGGATTTCAGGACGCAGGGCACAGGCTGGCTCGGGATAAAGCCAGGCGTAATTGGGAAAACCTACCGGTTCTCAGTGGCGTGTGTTGTGTCCCTCAGCCCTACTGTGCAAACATACCCAAGACATGTTTTTTGCCTGGTTTGATAACCCCTTTCTATCAGCAGCACGGTTCGCCAGACAGAAGAGAACTAACGTTTTACTGTTTCTCTGCTACGGCTCCCCACACCCCCTTCCCGAATGTCTTTGGAAAAGTGACGTGTCTAACATCTGCTTTTCCCCAGTTTGCGAGAGGAGTTTTCTGTCCCGTGAAGAGTAAATGTGAATCATATCTGCAGGCGGGGTAAATGCATGCTCCCGCGGTCGTCAGGGCAGGGCCCGAACACCGTCGGTGCATCAAGCTAGCGACGGGTGGCAGGATCGGGACGGGCACTTACACCGTTGCTAGTGCTCGGCTGGTCTGGGGAGCTCCCCTAACACGTGCTCGGCACAACTTTGATGTAAAACGATGCTGGGCCCCGAACCTGGAGAAGTCAGCCCGCCAGAGGATATGGTAAGAGCAAACCTTATTGTTTACTCCAAAATTTTACCAACCAGTTTAAGTCAAGGGAAGGTGACACGCTGAACACTTCCTTGAGTGATGGGGAAATCACCGACGGTTAGATACACACAAGACTAAGGAGGGATGAGGGAGGAACTGTGGGCGCTGGGGCCATCCCCACGGACCGTGTGGAAATCAGCATGGGACCTGCTAAGTGCTGGTTTCAAGGACACCGATCAGGGAGCAGGCTGTCACCGAGCTCGAGGGATGGCTTAGCTTTGAGACCGGTGACTTGGGAAGATGTGCAGAGAAGCTCTGCCCTCGAGGGGCTGCCTGGTGACCGAGACGCCCGTCCTCCCTTATGTCCACCTCCGACCCTAGGACCCCAGCCATGCAGCACGGCCGCGCCCTCTTCTCAAGCCCCGGCTTCCTGGGCAGCAGAGCCAGGGACGGCTCCCTGCATGTGAGGATGAACCTTTGCTTCTCTTGAGCCGCCGTGTGTTTGAAACTGCTCTGAACGTTGTCCTCGGGAAGAAGTACTGGGAACTTAGTGCCAGTGGCCAGCGCACTAGGTCATGCACCGCTTCGTGACTGTGTACGTCAGCCGGAAGCACCCGCGGTCGTGTCTGTGGGATGTTAATTCCTCCCAGCGGGAGAATCTGACTGCGGCGATGTTAGCATGTCCGCTCTGGGGCTCCTGCCGCGGACTGCTGAGGGAGGCCATGCGATACAGGGTGCATGTTCGTGCTGCTCTCTTTGCTCGGGACGCTTTCAGGGCCAAAGTGCAGCTGGCCCCGCAGGACTCAGGCCTGGCGCTCAGGAGGAGGACCCCAGGACATGTTCAGGACTGAAGGACGAGCAGTGACGGGGACCACAGCGCAGAATGGCTGACACTTTGCAGAAGAAGTCGGGGCCCTGGCCTGTCCTTAGGGACAGGAGTGCGGGGAGCAGGGAGTAAGCCCGGAATTGGCCAGTCCCTGCCCAGATGGTTGCTCTCGTGGACAGAGGAGAGAGATGAGGACTCTGGACTTGCTGTGTCCATCAAACTCTGTCCCCAAGAGCTGTGCTGGGCTCAGGGTACCCAGGAAAATACAGGATGCTCGGCTAAATTTGAATTTCAGGTAAACAACGAATAATTGTTTAGTCCAAGTATGTTCCAGATATCACAAGAGATTTATATTAAAAATGTATCCACCGTTTATCTGAAATTTTGTCCTTTGTTTTTATATCCTAAATCTGGCAGGTCCCACTGGGGTCTCAGATACCTTTGTCCCTGGTGCCCTAGCTCTGGCCCTGCACCCAGAGATGCCCACAGGTGTCTGAGGAATGGCGGGACCTAGGGATGGACTTGGGCCCGGTGGGGCTTGTGTCCGTTCTTAGCTTCTTGCCTCTGAGCTTCAAATCCACCCTTTGGCTGCTCTGGATAATGAAAGTGGCTCTGCCCAGGGCTCTCCTCTGCCAGCTGGGGTGCTGGTGAGCTGCATCAGTACTTGGCACAGTGGAGGGGAAGCTTTTCTCTTCCCAGTTCTGGTGCAGTGCACAACACCAGCAACATGCTGTGGCCAGCATCTCCCTTTGGCGTCTCTTCCAGCGTCCAGAGTGGAGTGATGGGACACGGTGCCTCCCGTGCGCTGCTTCTCCTGGCATCCTTTTGGGGTACATGGCAGAGGACCCTGACACACAGCACGTCCTGTGGCACCTGCCCAGCACCCCAGAGGCCAGACCTCTAGCTGTGCCATCAGTGAGTCCAGCATGCAGCCAGCCACCCTGGGGCCACTCTGGGCCTGCTCCTATGAGGCCTGGATGGGGAGGGGTCTTTCCTGGCAGCCCGAGGCTGCTCCCCCATCTGCTGGTCTTGTACGCAGTGATCTCTGAAACTATTACTCCCGACTGTCACTCCAGGGCCCTGCGCACAACTTTCCCTTTTCACACGACTGTGTGGTTTCTGTCTCCTGCTGTGGGACCCCCATGGCCCAGACATGAAGCGTCTCTGTGGTTCTGTTTTTTCTCTGAAGCAAGCCTGGTTTTCTCTCTCAGACCAGGGCCTGATAGTTGCTGGATTCGTTCAGTATGACCGCAGACATGGAGGGCGGCCCAGAGACTGCCCGCACAGGCCTCCCGGGGGCCCCTGAGACCACTATCTGCCTCCTTGGAAGAGGCAGTCACCAGGGAGCTTCGCTCCCACCAGCCGGCCCCTGGCTGGAGGCCACTGGGGAGCCAGGCAGGTCTTCTGGGTTCTGGAGAGGAAGCTGGCTCAGCCTGGGGGTGGGGGTGGGAGGTAAAGAGACGTAGAGGAATTGACACAAGGCTTTTCCCGAGCAGGAGGGTTGGGAGCCTCGAGTGAGCGGAGACCGGTCCCCACGAGAGCACAGTGTCCCTCCCAGGGGCCCCAGGGGACAGCTCTTATCAGAGACTGCAGAAGTTCCATTTGAGGCGGGAGACAAACACCGAGTGGTGTGACTAGACCGGGGGGTGGGATCCTCGGAGGGACCTTCATCTTCCAAGAACCTCGTAACCTGTCGCCAGCCACTGTCACCCCACAGATCTCCAGCAGGAGACCGGGGCCCAATGGCCCCTGCATGTGTCCCCCATCCTGCAGAAGGTCCTGGAACGAGGCCTGTTTGGTCAGTAGAGAAATCCTGCACCCTCTTGGGGGCATCTGAGACCCAGGGCTCCGGGCTTATCTCAGTGAGGGAGGTGGGGGGATTTCAGGGCCCACAGCAACCCTGGGGGAGCTCCCACCATCCTTCAGTGCCAGTCACATCTGCGCTGGGGACTCTGAATCTGTATTTTCAGTCCGGTTCTCCTTGGGCTGTAGCCCCCCCAGCCGGGCATGGACTTACGGGGGCTGTCACCTCATGTCCGGCTCGAAGCTCCTCCGGGTGGTTTGTTCTCTGATTTTACTAGGGACGTCCTCGTCAAGGGACAGGATCGTAATTTGGTCTTACCGAGTTTCATTTTAGAGACTCTGACCCTCCCCCCCACCCCGTTCCCAAGGGCGGCTGCTGAAGTCACGTGATCCTGACCCCTCAAGTAGATAGAAGGCCACCACTTTGTAGGGACTCCCACGGATGGGGACTGTGTCGGGCCCACAAAGGAAAGCCCTGTGCCACCCACCCAGGGAGGCGTGCCTGGCTCCCCACGGAGGCCTGTGCACCCCCACGCCCTGAAAAGCCCCCATTCCCTTCAGCACCCAGAGGCACTTGGGTGTAAAAGCATGTGGAAACAGGCCACCAATTCCTGTCTCTTTCTTTCTTTCTTTTTTTTTTTTTTTTAAGATTTTATTTATTTATTTGGCAGAAAGAGATCACAAGTAGGCAGAGAGGCAGGCAGAAGGGGGGAGGGAAGCAGGCTCCCCGCTGAGCAGAGAGCCCGATGCGGGGCTCGATCCCAGGACCCTGAGACCATGACCTGAGCCGAAGGCAGAGGCTTTAACCCACTGAGCCACCCACGCACCCCTAATTCCTTTTTCTTTTAAAGATTTTATTTCTTTATTTGACAGAGGGAGAGAGATCACAAGCAGGGGAGCGGCAGGCAGAGGGAGAACCAGGCTTCCCACTGAACAGGGAGCCCGATGCAGGGCTCGATCCCAGGACCCTGAGATCATGACCCGAGCTGGAGGCAGCTGCTTTACCAACAGCCACCCGGGCGTCCCAAACAAACAATTCTTACATTTAGGAAAAAGTTAGCCTAACTGGAGTGAGATACATTTCTCAAGCAGATTTCGGAGCCCGAGAAGGTGGGCTCATGGAATGTGGGCAGGGGGAGAAAATCATGGTGAATGTAAAGTACTCATGGTTATTGGAATCCAAAAAATTTTTTTAATTTTATTTTTTTTAAAGACTTTACTTATATATTTGACAGAGAGAGACAGTAAGAGAGGTAATCAAGCAGGGGGAGTGGGAGAGGGGGAAGCAGGCTTCCTGCTGAGCAGGGAGCCTGATGCGGGGCTCTAGGACCCTGGGATCATGACCTGGGCTGGAGCCAGACGCTTAACAACAGAGCCACCCAGGTGCCCCTGGTTATTGGTGAATTAAAAAAATACATATATTATTTATTTCAGAGAGAAGGAGCACAAGCGTTGGGGAGGCAGAGAGGGAGATGAACCGACCCTCCGCTCAGCAGGGAGCCCGATGTGGGGTTCGATCCCACAACCCTGAGCCGAAGGCAGACACTCAAACCAGGCATCCTGCTGATTGGTGAATTTCAACCTCGTTCGGGTCATGAGGCCCTTTCCAGGTCTAAATAGAGGTTTCTGTGTGAACACATGATTCTGTGCAACGTTGCTGAGGGTTCATGAACACGCGGCCCGTCCGGGGGCTGTGGGTTTGGGTTAAGAACTCTTGGCCAGGTCCGAGGCGTTCGGCATGCGGTCGGGGACCCCTCCTATCAGATCGGGCTCGCACCTGCTCGGCACCCAGCTGCCCGGGCTCACCCACCTGAGCCAGAAGCAGGGGAGAGGGACTCGCAGGGTGGAGGCCCCAGGCTGCTCCAGGGGCACCGACACATGCGTGCTGCAGGAGGATGTTTGCAGACTTGCCTATTGTGTGGCCCTTGGACACGACACGCGGAGGCAACTCTCCCTGAGTTAGGGACGTCCAGGGCAGCTGGCAGAACGGTGGTGCCGCTTGGAGCTGAGGGCCCGGGGGCCCTGCACTATTGCCGTCTGGGACCGGCCACCCTGCGGTGGTCACCCTGCGGCAGTCACCCTGCGCGGCCACCTGCTGTACCCTGGAGCCCGCGGCGCCACGCCTGCCTGTGCAGAGTGCAGGGCAGATCCAGGATCCAGGATCCAGGTTCCGTTACTAACGTTGGCTTTGCCTTGGCTGCTTCCGCAGCTCGGAGCGGCTGTTCCTCCCCAAACCAGCACGGCGTGTCTCTTCACTGTCATTTACGTTTAGAGGAGAAGGGAGATGCGGGTGAGCACGCGTATGCCGCACGTATGCCCTACAGTATCCAGTCTCCCACACCCGAGGAAGAGGACTGACCTCCCTCCGGGACGGATGGGCGGATGTGCTCCGACGACGCAAGAGAAAACCCCACAGAAGTCAGAATCACCAGCACCCCCACCAGCGAGCAAACGCCCACCGGGACAGTCCACGCAGGATGCCACTTCGACAGCCAGGCCCACGCTCTAGGGAAAGCAGCTCTGCGGGGCGGGGATGCTGGGCGCTTCCGGCCACCCGTTCTCCGTTCCTTCATTCATGACGTGCTTACCGAGCTCCCCCGAAGAAGCAGGCTTTGCGGGAGGCACCCGGGATCCCAGGGTGAGTGAGAGGGCCCGGAGCGGGGGGCAGGGGGAGGCTGGCGGCCTCAGAGGCTGCCCCCCACATGTCAGGAGGTCTGGGACACCCAGGTTGGACACCGTCCAAAAATCAGTAGCTGCCCCGGGAAGTGTGCATGAGAAGAGAGTTGAGACCCCGTCCCTGTGGTTAAGTCTCACAAGTGGAATGTGTCACCGGGACTGCTGATGTCACGACCGCCTCCGATCTCACACAAGCTTGTGCATGGGCTCTCACGTCCGTACCAACAGCCAGAAAGCAGCCCACGGGGGCAGTAGCTTGGATCGGTGGTTGTTGGGGGCTGGAGGGAAGCGGGAGGGAGGCCGGGGAGGGAGTGTCATGGATGTGGGGTTTCTTTTTGGGATGACAACAATGTACTGGCATTTGACTGGTCATTTGTACAATTCTGGGAATCCTCTGAAAGCCACCTAAGTGTACACTCTAGAAGGATGAACTTTATGGTATGTGAATTATGTCTCAATAAAGCTGATTTTTAAAAAAGATTTTTATTTATTTATTTATCAGAGGGAGAGGGAGAGAGCACAAACGCAGGCAGAGCGGCAGGCAGAGGCAGAGGGGGAAGCAGGCTCCTCACCGAGCAGAGAGCCCGATGTGGGACTCGATCCCATGACCCTGGGATCATGACCTGAGCCGAAGGCAGCAACTTAACCGACTGAGACCCCCAGATGTCCCTAAAGCTGATTTAAAAAAAAAAAAAAAAGCAGAGGTTGGCGTGTTGAGGATGAGGCGGCCATGGGGAGACGGGCTGGGGAGCAGATCCCGGGAGGGTGAGCGTCAGCTAGATTGGGGGTTCAGGAGGGGTTTGAGAGAAGGAGGAGCCGGCCCTGGTCCTCAGCTGGGTCATGGATGCGAGGGTTCGGAAGGAAGAAACTTGGCCCGGAGAAGCAGGTTTAAGGGTTGGCCGGCCCCCTGGGGTTACCGTCCCTCACTCAGTATTCGGCCAGGGGTCAGCATGGGCCTTGTCTGGACACCCCCTCCCACTGCACACTCCAGGGCTTCATGCCGGCTCCAACCTACGAGAACTGGGAGGTCTTGGGCAGGACGCGCGATTCTCAAGGGAGTGTCCCCATTGGTGAAAGGGGGATGCTACGTGTACCCACCCCAGGTATCCTTGGGGTTTGCCGCGATGAGACAGGGGCCGAGCTAAGTGCAGGCCGGTCCATGTGTGAGCGCCGCGTGGGGGGCGGGCCCGGCCGTGAAGCTCCGTAAAGTCCCTCCCTCCATCTGGGCCTCAGTTTGCCGATCTGTAAATTGGGCTGGATGCGCTGATTCCCGACATCCTTTCTCAGACCCTCATTCTGTGGTTCCGTGTGGTGGAACACAACCGTGCCAGGGCCTGAGGAGACCCAGGGAGTCTCACTCCCCCGGGATGTTCAAGGGGAAGGCAGAGTCCGTGCCCCAGGTGGCCCGACGCACAGCCTCAGAGGGCGGGAAGAGGAGGAAGGGACAAGGAAGGATCCTGCCCGCCCTCCTCACAGCCACGCTGCCCTGCCGGGGCGACCTTCCTATGTGCTCTTGGGAGGATCCGTTAACCTTGTCGCAACAAAAGAAACCGCGTGTGCATGTTCTTTCAAGCCTGAGTAATCGATCAGAACACGTAGTTAAACCCTTAGCTTCAGGTTTGCATGCGGGCCCCTGGGGCCCCTTATTTCTGGCAGAGTAAAGGTGGTCAACACTCACACTCACGCACATGCACAATCTCACACACACATGACCTTCCATAGCAGGCTCTACATCTTTTTTTAAAAATTTCATTTGTTTTTATTTAAATTCAATCAATTAACATATGATTTATTGCTTGCAGAGGTAGAGGTCAGTGAGTCATCAGTCTTATGTAACACCAGTGCTCATCACACCACGTGCCCTCCTGAATGCCCATCCCCCAGGTACCCCGTCCCCCCACCCCCTCCCCGCCAGCAGCCCTCGGTTTGTCTCCTAGAGTTAAGAGTCTCTCATGGTTTGTCTCCCTCTCTGATTTCTTCTTATTTTATTTTCTCTCCCTTCCCCTATGATCATCTGTTTTGTTTCTTAAATTCCACATATAAGTAACATCATATGATAATTGTCTTTCTCTGATTGACTTATTTCGCTAAGCATAATACCCTCCAGTTCCATCCACATCATCACAAATGGCAAGATTTCATTTCTTTTGATGGCTGCATAGTATTCCATTGTGTATCTATACCACATCTTCTTTATCCATTCATCTGTTGATGGACATCTAGGTTCTTTCCACAGTTTGGCTATTGTGGACATTGCTGCTATAAACATTCGGGTGCACGTGCCCCTTCGGATCACTACGTTTGTATCTTTAGGGTAAATACCCAGTAGTGCGATGGCTGGGTCGTAGGGCAGCTCTGTTCTTAACTTTCTGTGGACCTTCCGTGCTGTTCTCCAGAGTGGCTGGGCTCCACGTCTTTGTTCTTTGCATTTTGGTTTCAGCTCATGACTTCACATGTGGGTAACTCATTCCCATGGTCCAGAATTCACCATTAGGAGCCCTGCTGGCTCTCCCCCGCCCCCACGGCCTCCCGGGGAGTGGCTGCGCTCCTGGGGCTTATCCATGTGGTCACGAGCCACCGCGTGTGTGTCTGCTCTGTTTTGGTCTTAAGAGTGCACAATACGGGGGCGCCTGGGTGGTTCAGTGGGTTAAGCCTTTGCCTTCGGCTCAGGTCATGGTCTCGGGATCGAGCCCCGTATCTGGCTCTCTGCTCAGCGGGGAGCCTGCTTCCTCCTCTCTCTCTGCCTGCCTGTGATCTCTGTCAAATAAATAAATAAAATCTTAAAAAAAAAAGAGTGCACAATATGCGTTGTTCTCTACTTCATTTTTAAAATAAACACTTGGAGATATTTCCATATCACAACATAAAAAAACTTCCTCATTTTTAAAAAAAATTTTACTTATTTATTTGACAGACAGAGATCACAAGTAGGTAGAGAGGCAGGCAGAGAGAGAGAGAGGGGGAAGCAGGCTCCCTGCTGAGCAGAGAGCCCGACGCGGGGCTCGATCCCAGGACCCTGGGATCATGACCTGAGCCGAAGGCAGAGGCTTAACCCACTGAGCCACCCAGGAGCCCCCAAAAAACTTCCTCATTTTAAAAGTTGAGGTAAAATACAACAAAATTTCCCATTCCGACCATTTTTAAGTGTATCATTCATTTAAGTACATTCGCACGGCTGTGAATCCATGTGGCCCCCTCCACCGCCAGGACGCTTTCATCACTCACAAGCGCACCTCCACCATCATGAAACACCAGCGCTCACATCCCCTGTCCCCGGTCCCCGGCACCCACCATCCTACTGCCCGTCTCCCTGGGTCTGACTCCTCCGGGGACCTCATGGGAGTGGAATCCTACAGCGTTTGTCACTTCGTGTCTGGCTTATTTCTCTCGGCACTATGTCCTCAAGGTTCATCACGTTGTAGCAGGGAAAGAAGGCCCTTCCTGGGGCGCCTGGGGGGCTCAGTCGTTAAGCGTCTGCCTTCGGCTCAGGTCATGATCCTGGGGCCCTGGGATCGAGCCCCGCATCGAGCTCTCTGCTCAGCACATAACCAGCTTCTTCCTCTGCCTCCTTTTCCCTCTGCCGCTCCCCCTGCTTATGCCCTGTCTCTCTCTATCAATCAATAAATAAAATCTTAAGATAGAAAGAACGCCCTTCGTTTTGAAGGCCGAGTACTATTTCATTGTGTGTAGGCGATTCTTGTCTCTAATCCGTGTATCTGCTGGCGGGGTTGGGTCGCCCACCCTTCGGCTTTGGGAATGGTGCCGCGGTGAACACGGGTGTGCGCTGCTGTGTTTAGAACACCGTAGAACCTTCCAGCAGCCAAGCCCAGCGTGCCGGCCCTCTACTGACGCACCGTTCTCTGACGTCTGTCCCTTGCTGTCACAGGCACAGCCACACCAAGAATGCAGTGCAGAGCCCCTGTGTATCCGTGAGGTGCGTCTGAGCTGGCGGATCCCACCCAAGGTGCTTTTGAGACTCGTGACTTTAAGGCATTTTTGCCGCTGTTGGAAGCTGGTTTGGACGTGCCCAACCTCGCGGGTGATGGTGTGAGGACTGCGGGTCCAGGCGAACGTCAGAGACGGGGTTTGCAAATTCCCACTCCTGCTGCTTTGAGGGCTGCCACTTGGACAGAAGGAGCCGCGACGCCCGCGGGCTGCGGCGGCAGACACTAGGGGGCGCGATGCTCCTGCTCGCAGCACCGAGAAGGCCGGGCTGGGGAGGACACTCTCCCGCGGGGGTCGGGACGGGTGGGGACGGGTGGGGACGGGTGGGGATGATTGGTGTTTCCTAAAGAGATGCCGCGAGGAATTAGTTTATTAGGTTTTGGGTGGACAGCGACGTGGGAGCTTGGGCTCCGGTGTGGCCCCCAGCGGCTTGTTGGCCTCCCCCCCACCGTGCCCGCGGGCTTGCACGTTCTCTCACACCGACCAGGGCGTGTCTCTTCATTTGTCCAAGTTCAGGGCAGGGCGGTCTGCGGCTCAGTGCATGCCACCCCCGCCCCTGCCCCACGCGTGGACCGGGGCTGACACTCTGCCCACCTTGCAGTGCTGGTGGCTTCTGGCCGGGGTCCAGTGGGGATGTCTCACCTGGTGGGGATGTCGTCTGGGGGCCACAGCCCTGCAGGGAGGCTGCTGTGGGGACGGGGTGGGGGTGGGGGGCGGCCTGGTTCTTCCTCCCCAGCTGTCGCTAGGGTCGGTGCAGGCTCTCTCCCCGCCACCTGCCAACACGAGGGCCGCGGCCACATCCCAACCCAGGGGTCCAGGGCTCATAGATTTGGGGGCGTTTGGAGGAACCCAGAGGGGGCCAAGGGGCTGATGCACAGCTGTGCCGCCTCCTGGGATGGGCTGGATGGGGGTGGAGGGGCAAGGAGGCAGGGGTGGGACGGGGGTCTGCAATGAGGACCATAGAACTCCCTCCTGGCAGGGTCCTGGGTACCCGGCTGCTGTGTCCACGCACCCCTCACCAGCCCCCTGCAGCCCCACCTCGCCATTCTGGGGGAGCCTCCCCAGGTGCTCCGGGGCCGGGGTCTGTGCTGCGTTGCCGGGGCAGGGCCGTGACACATGGGTCCTTCTGCCTGACCTGTGTTGTGACTCGGGGGTCCCTGGGAAGGACGCGCCCTTGTGTCCCACCAGGGAGGGAGGGTGAACACTGCTGAGCTCAGAGCTGCGAGACCCCCTTCGAACCGGGCACCCGGGACGGAAGGGCCTTCAGCTCACCGTCTAACCCTTGTTTCATGGAGAGAAAGCAGAGTCCCAGAAATGGAGACGGAGCTGTGCCCTCACACGCTTGACCCGCCTCTCGGGGCAGTCGCTCCTAGAGCAGGGGGGCTCGGGTGAGCATCGGGGAGCCCAATGGAGCGCCCCGGATGGGGAACTTCAACCTACAGACATGGACGGTCTCACGAGCTTCTTCCCTGCGTCCCAACCTCTCTGTAGGGACACCAGCATCCGGGTCCACGGGCCACCCTAACCCAGCATGACGTCATCTTAACGCATCACCCGTTTCCAAATGAGCTCACATCGCGGGTTCCGGAGGTGAGCACGCCTTTTGGGGGACCCGATTCAACTCCGCACAGGGCTTGCATGAACCGCCAGCTGTGAGTGAGCAGGCGGTGTAGACGGTGGCTCCCGGGAGCCGTCGCACCTGCGGACCCAGAAATGGTAGCCTTTCGGAAGTTTAGGGAGATCGATGCTCTGGGATGTCTGTGTGGGTTGGAGAGGCTGGAGCAGCTGGGGAACCTGTGGGCATCTGTGTGGTTGCGCGTGGGGAGGGGGCAGCGTGCCCTCGCCGCTAACACACCAGGCCCGGGTTACGATGGGAGCTGGCGGGCTTCGAAGTTAGGAAGAAGGTTCCTTGCCCAGAAGGTGCCGGTGGCTCTGGCCAGACGCCCCCGAGGCGGAGCCTCCAGCAGACATGGGGCGCGAGGGTGAACACGGGAGTGACATTCCCAAACTGCTGACCGAGGGACCGGCTGCTGGTGCTTCTGACGGAACGTGCTCTCCCTCACTGTCCGGGCTCTGTGGGAAGGCAGTGGTGAGCGTGGACCCCGGAGGGAACGAAAATCCTTCATTCATTCACCACGAGTGGATTGCAGAACACCTAGCGGGCACGGGGCCTTGGGGGTGGGAATGGGAGCAAGCCAGGCTCCGACGAGTTTCTCTGCCCAAACTCCCTGGTGCGGGAGCCCTTCTCTCCAGGGTGCCGGGAGCCCGGAAGACCTGGGTCAGACCTTGGTTCTGAGAGGGAGAAAGTGCCTTTCTTCTTCACAAAGCCCCAAAACCCTGTCCTAGGGAAGGCGAAAGGGCCGGTCACCCCCTACCAGCCCGGATCTGGGTGCGGGGAGTGCCGGAGCAGAAGGAAGGGGCCGGCTTTGCGGGGCTGCCCATCCAGGGGTTTTCCTGGGCTAACAGGGGGAGCGTCTTGGAAAACCCCACGAAAGCCATTCTGGATAATCTCCTCTATTTCACCACAGGATGGACTCTCCGTGCATAGCTAACTGGATTTAGGGAAAGCCACATTGTGCAATTTCCTCTAGGGGAACATGAGACTATAAACACGATAACCGTTCTCTTTGCATCTGTTTTTATGAATTTATAGAGAGGGTTGGGAAGGAGCTGTAGCTCTCATCTTGGCTGAAATTTGGTTATTTGACCCAGCGATGTCCCTTCCGGGAATTTCCTTACAGAAATGCTCTCACAGGGACGTGTGTGCTCGGGCGGTTCCGGGGACGTTATTTATAATGAGCCTGATGGGAAGCACCCTGAGTGTGGCTCCCGAGGCCAGGCATGGTCACGTCCTCATGCACGCACAAAGTGGGGTCTCAGGCAGCTCTTGGAAGCAGCAGGGCACCCCCAGGAAAGAAGCACGGTGTGGGCAGGGCCAGGTTCCTCCTCCATGAGACCGGAGGCCGCTCCCGCCGAGGCAAATGCGCGCGGAGCCCCGGCAGCCTCATGCCCACAACGTGCTCACCAAGATGTCCCCATTCCCTTCATCTACGCCATTTCCCCGCTCCCCTCACCCCCTGTGCTGGAACCCAAATCCGGACATCAAGCCATCTCACTCCACACACGTCGTCGTCGTCTTCTTTTTGAAGAATTTATTTATTTATTTATTTGACAGACAGAGATCACAAGTAGGCAGAGAGGCAGGCAGAGGGGGAGGGGGAAGCAGGCTCCCTGCCGAGAAGAGAGCCCGATGCAGGGCTCGATCCCAGGACCCTGAGATCATGACCTGAGCCGAAGGCAGAGGCTTTAACCCACTGAGCCACCCAGGTGCACCTGTCTTCTTCTTTTTTTTTTTCAATTTTTAAAATTTTTTTTAAAGATTTTATTTATTTATTTGACAGACAGAGATCGCAAGTAGGCAGAGAGGCAGGCAGAGAGAGAGGAGGAAGCAGGCTCCCCGCTGAGCAGAGAGCCTGACGCGGGGCTCGATCCCAGGACCCTGGGATCGTGACCTGAGCCGAAGGCAGAGGCTTTAACCCACGGAGCCACCCGGGCGCCCCCCAGGTGCACCTGTCTTCTTAATGACATAATGGTCCATGTTCAAATTTCCCCAGTTGTCTCAAAAATGTCTTTTTACGGGGAGTTTATTTAAGTCAGGATCCACACGGCGTACCTGGTTGTCACGGATCCCAGGGAACGTCACGGCTACGTCGCTCTCTGGCGGCTGCCGTGACCGGTTACCAGGTGCATCATGGCTTATGTTGTCATAAACTGATGGTCTCTTAGGGGAGGTCACAGGCCTGGAATGGGTGTCACTGGGCCCAGGTCACAGTGTGTGGGGACGTGTGGGGGGGCCTCGAGGGGACCATCCTTACCTTCTCCCGCGTCTGGAGGGGACCCCGGTCCTTAACTCACGGTGCTCATCACGCTGACCTCTGTTCTCTGACCCTCCTGCCTCCCGCTTTTCCGTGACAACAGCAGGCACCTCTGGGTCATCTCCCCACTCGAGTTGTTTAACTTAATCCCACCTGCAAAGTCCCTTTGCCATAGAAGCCCCTTTACAGGTTCTGAGGGTTAGGACATGGACATCTTGGGGGGACACTGGTCTGGGGGGGCCTCACTCTGCCCCACACAGCACCTAATTGAAACACCAGAGGGAGAGCCCAAAATGGTCCTGGGGCGGTTCTTCTAGCTTTGCGGCTGGAGGGGCAGCTGTGGGCATGTCTGGGCTGGGGAGCCGGGGTGCTGCCCCCATCACCCTGAGCTCAGAGCCGCGGGTCTGCCCCAACACAGCTCCCCGGGGCTGTGAACCCCAGTTTGCTAAGGCACCCTCCTCTGGCCACAGCCCTCCCTGTGCGGGGGGTGACATCTGGGCCCCCGGGTGACGTTGGTCACACCTCCTGGGTGGTCTCAAGGCAGGGGCACTCATGTGGATGGGCGCCTCTGATGGTTAGGGGTCCGTGTGCGCGCGTGGGCGTGCATGCCCTTAAATACGCATCGGTTGACTTTGAAGGAGACGGATCTAGATCGTATGAATGGGGCAAAACTGGAGGTTTTCAGGGGAGGAGGAAATTCCCCCCAAAGCTCACAGCCGCCCCTCCGCCCCAGCGTCTAGTGACTCTCCGACCTGGCCCCCCTGCCCTGCTCTGCTTTGGCTCCGACCCAGAAGGTGGAGCAAAGGCCGGTGCACATGGGGGCGAAGCTCTCTTTCTCGGTCAGAAGGCCCTCTCCCCTCCCAGGGCTCCCTAGCTCCTGCGACCACAGCAGATGCCCAGACTTGAGCCCCGGTCGCTGCCTCCAGTCGGTGTGGGCTCAGGGCAACGATACACACACACAGGAACGTTCCGTCGAGCCCCGGGGTCCAACCACAGACTCGTCCGTGCAGCTCCGATCCGTGCTCGCGTGCGCCGTGTGGCGAGCCAGGCCGTGGGGTGGGCTCCTCACTGTGGGGCTCCCGCCGTCCACAGCCTGCTCCCACCGAACCCCGCGAGGGTCCCACAGCCGAGCACTCTCCACGCTTACGCGAGAGACGAAGAGTGGTAGAGATCACACAGCTAAGTAACCGCATAAGATAACGAAGTAAAACAAAATTAAATAAATAAGATAAAACAAGATAAAGTAAAATGATGAGTAGTAGAGTCAATCCAGAGAACACGGAAGGGAGAACGTAGTAGGACGAGCAGAAATGAACGAAACAGAAAACAATACCCCTTAGAGAGGCCCCGCTGAGCCGAGCGCGGAGGGCTGAGAGCTCTGACAAGGCTGACAACCCGCAGATGACGCGAGGGAAACATCGAGGATACAGAAGCCGATGACAGCGGAAGGGGAACAGCGGGTGCGCGGCCCGGCGGCGCTGCGCAGAGATCCGAGCTGGCAGGTGTGGCGGCCGCAGGGCGTCTCCGCGCCGGGCTGGGGCCATGGTGTGCTCAAGGACTGGGAGGACCGAAGTCTGCGGTCGGCTCAGACACAGCGGGGAGACCGGGGGTCCTGGAACCACTACGAAAACCGAATCAGTAGGAAAAACGCCCCCAAATAAACACCTGTTCACAGGTGTTTCCCTAACACTTCAACCACGGCTCCCATTTCGCAGAAACTCTTCCAGAGGAAAGAAAAGTGGAAACCATGCTTCCCCCGCCCCATCATGCGAGGCAGCCACAGCTCTGATATCAAACCCGGGTGCAGAAGCTGGAGAAGAAGCTACAGGCGGGCCTGTTGTATCTGGGACATAGACACGGGATCCTAAATGAGTCAGAGACATCAGCTAACAGGGCCAGAGGCAGGAGGGCGCGGCGGGGCCCCCTGCATGGTGGGACGCCGCTCTCAGGCTGCCCTGCCCAGCCCCTGGCGGCTCTGCTTCTCCAAGGGCTGCCTGGGGATCTGGCGGGGTGAGGCTGGTCCACGGTGTGGGGGCGCTCGTGGGAAGGACATGGCAGTTACACCGCTGCTCCGAGATGCACCGGCTGGGGCCGTGGCCGGAGGCTGAAGGCGTCCGGCCACATCCCGTGGGTCTGACACACACGATTCTTCCGTTGTGTTCACTGTATGTCCTTAGGGCACCTCACTCTTGCCTCCCTGGGCTCGCAGCCCCTCGCAGGGCGTTGAGCCGGGGCTGCTTTCGGAGAAGCCGGGGCGAGACGCAGCCTGATGGACACCGGGTGGTGCACATGGGGCGGTCCCTGGGCCATTCTCTCCACTTGTGAGGACGTATGAAAAATTTTCTCATAAAAACAAGGTCGGTGAGTTAGCACTTTACCCCCAGGCGGTGATGATCGAAGGGCCACGGGCCGGTGAGCGGACGTGGCATCGCTGTCCCCAGCCTCCCACGGCCCGTGGAGCCAGGACGGGGTCTCAGTCCCCGGCACACGGTGTTTGGGGGGGTTCCCAACGTGCCCTCCCTCCTTGCCTGCAGACGCGGTGGGCTCGGGAGCCGACCTGGGGAGAGTAGGCCGAGGGCTTAGCCGGTGCCTTCTCGCTGATGCATGGCCACGCCCGTGGACCCGCACCGTGTGGATTTGCCGGTGAGCCCCGCCGGTCCCTGGAGTGGAAAATTGGGGTGCCGGGGCTTTGTGAGCGCGCCGGCAAAGTGCTGGCGCGATGGGAATCCTGTAGATAAGCAAATACCGGGCTTTGTGTGAGAGCGGCCGGCCTTCAGCTCCAGTGCAGCCCAATGCCCATTGCTGAGGGCAGGCTTAGCCCAGCTCCGGAACAATGCCGGGGGCACCGCGTCCCCGGGAGGGCTCCCCCCGCACGCCGCACACTTCCTGCCCGCCGGCCGGCTGCACAGGGTCTGACAAAATGCTCCCGACAGCTCCTGACGCATTCAGATGGCAGAGGGAGATGACCTTGGGGACCATGGCTTCTGCTCCCCCAGACCCCGCACGCAGACGCGCACAGACACACACACACAGACACACGGAGACCACATTAGCGTAAACACTGACACAATCACACTCATACGGACACACACAGAGAAACACACACGGACACACACTCATAAAGACACACACACTGACACACATGCAGACATAACACGCAGACACACACACTCATACACACACAGACACACACACGCACAGACACAGACACAGGCAAACCTCTCAGGGGCCGGCCCTGACGTCCACGGCCCCTCCCCCGGCCCGCTGGCCCTTCTGCCCTGCGTCCTCCCTGCACCCAGAGCCCCGGGCGAGAGCTTACGCTAGGGCCCGTCTGCCCTCGGAGCCCCTCCCGTGCTGCCTCGGCTCTCAGCGCCTGTCCAGCCCTGTCCCCGCGGGTCACAGTCTCCGTGTGGACAGCCTCTGTGCCCCACGTGGGCAGGACAGGACCTCAGCAGACATCTGGAGATAAGCAGGACCGTCTCTGGATTCCCTTCCTTTCCCTGGCTTTAGCAGAGACATCCTTTCTCTTTCTTTGATTTTTAGACATTTCCCTTTTCTCTTTGACCTGCAGTGTGGGTCCGGCCGAGGGGACAGAGCAGAGTGGGCTGGGGTTCCGGGCAGGGCCGGCCTGGGCCTCCGGGCCCCTATCCTGTCCCTGATGGGTGGCTGTTTCAGGACGCGCCGAGGACCGCACAGTGGGGCCTGGCTGAGCCCCACGTGGCATCTGTGGTCACCTTCTGTGTCAGCTGGCTGCCCCCCCGCCGCCCCTGGCTTTGCAGTCCCCTCCTCCCTCCCCCATGGCAACCTTACCTGCCTCTCAGGCCAAGGTCAGCCCTGGTCGGTGGGCAGGGGACAGCCTCGGGCTGGTCAGCACTCTCCCCAGAGTCGAGGTCTGGGACACAGAGGGAAGGCGACGGTGACCCTCCAGGAGGCTGGGGCTGGGGAGAAAGGCCATGTTCGGGCCCACGTTCACCGGCTCGCCAGGCCCCCGGGGAGGAAAGCATGGCTCAAGGGCGTGGTGTGCCAGCCTGGGGCCACCCGTGAGTGAGCTCTGGTCCTCCTCACTCCCTCCCCTGCGAACCTGGGGCTTCTCCCCCCTGGGAGCAGCCACTGCCCTGCACACACCCGGCCCAGGAGTCAGAGCCACACACCTGTGTGTCTCCTCAGCTTTTCTCTGTCCTGGGGAGCCTCGCAGGTGCCATGGCTGAACAGACCTCCGCGGGGTCTCCAGGACAGGCCAGAGGGGCAGAAGCGTCAGAGCACAGCCTGTCCTGTTGAGTAGGATCCACGATGCCGGAGACCGGCCTGGCGGCTGGGCACACCTGGGGATGGCGTCACTGACTCACGGCCCAGCGCGACGGCAGGACTCTCTGCCCCCCTCTGAGGCGGGGGCGTCTTCGTCGCAGGGAGGACAGGTGGCTGTGCCTGATATCCAGCCTGCAGGACCCCGGCCTCCCGAGATCCCCAGCCTGGCCCACCCCGCACGCGTCTTGAGAACGCTGTTGGCATTTCACAGCTCATCTTCCTTGCGAACACCTTCTGGCTGGTTCCCCAGCCCCCGAGCACCGGCCCACTGAGCCAAACGGGGAAGACTTGCCTTTCCTCTCTGTGAGTGCTCAGGGGTTGCTAGGATGACGGGCACGTCCCCCACTGTTGGATTTCTTTGTCGGTCCAAATTCTGAACAATGGCAGTGCCTCGCTTTTCTAATAAGAAACAAACAAACAGGGGCGCCTGGGTGGCTCAGTGGGTTAAAGCCTCTGCCTTCGGCTCGGGTCATGATCTCAGGGTCCTGGGATCGAGCCCCACATCGGGCTCTCTGCTCAGCGGGGAGCCTGCTTCCTCCTCTCTCTCTCTGTCTGCCTCTCTGCCTACTTGTGATCTCTGTCAAATGAATAAATAAAATCTTAAAAAAAAAAAAAAGAAACAAACAAACAAACAAACAGATCCAAGTCCAGTGCTCCCGTCAGTCGTCTTTGGAGGGACACCAGGGTGGCTCAGTGGGCTGGGCGTCTGCCTTTGGCTTGGGTCAGGATCCCAGGGTCCTGGGATGGAGCCCCACATCAGACTCCTTGCTGGGCGGAGAGCCTGCTTCTCCCTCTCCCTCTGCTGCTCCCCCTGCTTATACTCTCTCTCTGACAAATAAATAAATCTTTAAAAAAATCCTCTTTTGAAAGCTGGATTCATAAAGACCTTTTCAAAAAAGCGTCTCATCACGAAAGGTCTGCTTTTGGGTCTGGGAATGATGGACAGGACAACGTGGGGGGCACTCATGGGCTGTGTCCTCCGTGCCCGTGTCCTTCATTGAGAGCTTTGGGGCCAGGGCCGCTGCCCCAGGCTGGCTTACACCTCCGGCCCCATCACCACGACGCACTAGACGACGGGCACCGAGCTCTTGCGGTGTCCTGGAGCGGGTCCTGGCCTTGTGCACGGTCTCTGGAGACCAGGCGGTTGTAGCCTGGGGGCTCACAAGGCGGGGCTGAGGTCTGGGCCCGAGGGCTCTGTTGGATGAAACCCCAAGGTCTTTACGGGATGCTCTGGGGGATTGTGGCGAACTTCAGGTCTGCCCTAGACAGCGATGGGCTCCAATTCCCTCCTGTAAACCTGTGGGAACTTGGATGTGCGCGAGTGTCCCAGGGGAGCCCGAGGCCAGTGGCCTAGACGCTGAGGCCGGACACCTGGAGCGGGTCAGCCTCTGTGCACTCCCTCTGCGCGAAGAGACACGACTACTGATTTGTTCTTTAAGACAATGAACCGTGGAACTCGAAGACAGCCTCCATCGTAACGCTCCTCCTTGAAGTCAGTGACAGGTGACGCCTGTCCTGGAACGGTCCACCATGCGGCTCTGCCAGGCCGACAGTGCACCCCACAGTGTCCCTGCGTGACCCTCGTGACTCCAGGTCTGCGTCCTCGCGTAGGCGGTCGCGGGGGACTCGGAATCCTCCTGCGTGGGCAGCCCGTGTGCCACCGTGGAGGTCAGGCCTGAGACCCGGCCCCCAGGAGCCCGACCCGTTCCTGCCCGTGGCCACGGGGGACAAACACAGGCCCGCAGTTGGCCATCCCTGCCGGCCGTGTGGCCTGGAGTCTCTGGGTGGTTTTCACACCGCAAATGTTCGCGTGAGAGGACACCTGTGCTACCGTGAAGGTCGCGCACATGCGGCGGCTCCTGGTTCCTGGAGGGTTCTGTGTGTGAGCCCCATCCCTGGGTCAGCTGGCGAGGCGGCTGGGGCTCGGTACCCCAGCCGCGTTGCGTCCTCACTGCCCGGAGCCACCATCGGGGGTCCCGGCGTGGGCAGGGCCACTTCCTCCCGAGGCCTCGCTCCTGGGTGGTGTGTGGCTATGTCCTCCGGGGACGCCCAGCGCAGAGCCCACCTCTCCTTCTGTCACCACCATGGCTCCGGAGGCGTCTTCACTGGGATTCCAGGGGCCTCCTGGCCCAGAATGAAGGGGTCTCCTTTTCCCAGAATCCAGGGTGGCGAGGGGCTGTGGCGAACAGGAGTCTGCACACGTGTGTGGGAAACAGCCGGGCCCAGGGCTTCCTCTCCCTGAAGCTTCGGTGCCGGCTCAGTGTGAAGGCCACTGCTACAGGCCCGGCCGGCCACCCGGCAGGTGCCCCCACAGGTGCCCTAGCCCCGTGGGACCTCTGCTCC
The DNA here is from genome assembly GCA_020311275.1 of Eira barbara. NCBI lineage: Eukaryota > Metazoa > Chordata > Mammalia > Carnivora > Mustelidae > Eira > Eira barbara. Next base: position 2,829,332 of record JAHRIG010000369.1, on the reverse strand, counting down.
CGCGGGCTGCAGCACATGGGAGTCCCGACCCTGGAAGGGTTGTGAGTACCCGGGCACTCCTGGGGGTCTGAGGGATCTTGGCACAACCTCAGCCACCCCGGGCCGGGTAGCCCATGGCATGGAGCTTCCGTCTCTGCCCGCGGTCCCAGGCTGTTTGAACGACCCCGTGGAGGCCACGGCTGGTGAGGAGAGCAAGGCTGTCCCCTTGGTGACCCTGTCGGGGGGCACCAGAAACATAGTCCTTAGGATGAATCATTTCTTACTGTAATGGTTAAAAAATCAAAATGAATGCAAAAAATCTGCAAAGCACAGAATACCAATATTTTATTTTTTTATTTTTAAGAGTTTATTTATTTATTTAAAAAAGATAGAGCAGAAGCAGGGGGAGGGGCAGAAACAGAGGGAAAAGCAGGCTCTGTGCTGAGCGGGGGACCCGACGTGGGACTTGATCCCAGGACCCCGGGAGCATGACCTGAGCTGAAGGCAGACGCTTCACTGACTCAGCCCCTCGGGCACCCCAAATACCACCATTTTTAACGAGGACACATCAGCGCTCCTGACTTTTCCTTCTGCCTTACGGTCCTCTGTTCCTTCTACATCGAGCTCCTGGCAGTGGCTGGCTCTGCAGGAACCCCGCAGAGGACCCAGCCGAATGGACACTCGCGGCACCGGGAGGGGGCAGTCACTGCTGTGCTGGGCCACCCGCTGCCCGCCCCCCCGCCCCGCCCCGCCACTGCCTGGGTGAGCAGCCGGCAGGGAAGCCCCCTCCCCTTCCTCCAAGCCGAGTGACGGGGCACGCGGCTCACCCTCTCCAACCCCCAAGCCCCACCTTCCCTGTCTGGGAAACTACACGCCACGTAGGGATGCCAGCAGGGCCTGGCCCGGAGCAGGCTTGAGCAGGGACGGTGCCCTCTGCCCCGCACCGCACGCACCATCTCCGCCCTAATTTGGCCTTTGTTGCCTGACATCTGGGGAACTGCAGAGCAGAGGTTGGCTCTTCCAGATTTTCCAGGGCCCTTTGCCACCGGGTGGGTGCCGTGTGTGTAGCGGGTGGGAGACCGTGGGGGGATTTGGTCCAGAGCTTGTGTGCAGGACACTCTGGGGTTCCCACTGGTCGTGCTCTTCCGGGGCCAGCCGGGTCTGGGGTGCGAGGGGAGCATGTGAGGACGCCCGGGCGCTTTGAGGGTGCGTTCCCTCCGCCAGCACCTGTGGACGCTGCTAGGAGCTGTGCTGGGAACCAGGCCACGAGGACAAAGAAGCTTCTGGCGCCAGACCGTGCAGTGAGGGGTAGGTCCGGGGGGCTGGGGGCGGGCACCCCCACCCTGCTGTGGGTGCGTGTTACTGCAGTGACACGCTCCCCGGAGGCCAGGCTGCCGAGGAATATACTGGGTGGCCGGTCCCCTCCGGGTAGCCGCGGGTCAGAGCCACAGTGGGAGGAGCCACAAGGTTCCGGGGCCTCGTGGGCGACAGTGGGCGCTGGCCATGTGACTGGCCGGCCGAAGCACCTGGTGGGAGGTCACGCGGGAGGACGATGTCCAGGCCGAGTACGCGACACAATGTTTCCACGCTTGCCGGACCGAGCCCGCCTCCCTGTCCGGACGCACAGACCCCACGTCAGCCCCTCCCCGCTTTTCAGTTTCTTCCTGGTATTTTCTGTCTTCCTCGAGGTTACGACTCTGTATCCATTTCGTAATCAGAAGGAAGTGATAGATGGAATGCTGTTTTGAAAAATGATATCCTGGAGGCCCTGGGGGGCTCCATCAGTGAAGCGTCTGCCTTCGGCTCAGGTCGTGGTCCTGGGGTCCTGGGGTCCCCCGCTTCTCCCTCTCCTTCTGTTGCTCCCCTGCTTGTGTGCTCTCTCTCTCAAATAAATAAATAAAATCTTAAAAAAAAAGAAAGAAAGAAAAGAAAAACGGTATCCCATCCCCCAGGAACTGTGTGGTTTGGAGATCGTGGGTGTCGTCGCTGAGCCCAGCCCTCATCTGTGAAGTGGGCCCATAAGCAGGGGCTCCCCATGCCGTCACGGGGATGAAAGTCTCCACCGTCCCCCAGGTGAGTGTGGGGACAGAGCTGCAGGGAGAGGCACCTCGGGGACGTTGTCCTGCTGGGGTCCAGGGCTCCGTGCTGGTCAGCGTCGCACGCCCGGGGCTGGGAGAGGCGGGCACTCAGCCCGCGCCACATTTCTGCTGACTGGGCAGCCTTCTCCCTGAGCTCACGCTTTCCAGACAAATCCCCCTAATGCTTCCATTCTGTTGTGGGCGTATATAGGGAGGACCGTCCCTGGGGCTCTCCACTGCACTGCCCAGAGGCCCCTGCCCGACTCCCCGCCAGCCCCGGGTCCCTGCGCTGCCGACGCCCAACATGGACATCGCCATCCAGCAGCCCTGGTTCAAGCGTGCGCTGGGCCCTTTCTACCCCAGCCGCTTGTTCGACCAGTTTTTCGGCGAGGGTCTCTTCGAGTACGACCTGCTGCCCTTCCTGTCCTCCACCATCAGCCCCTACTACCGCCAGTCCCTCTTCCGCACCGTGCTGGACTCCGGCGTCTCGGAGGTAAGACCCGCCGGGGGGCCGGCTTCTCCTGCTGGTTGGAGGAGCGCACGGCCGTGGCTGGAGGGGAAGCAGGGCTTCCCGAGGGCCGGCCCAGAGCAGAGGCAGGCCCGTGTCCCACGTCTGGGGTCTTCTGGTCTGGTGGAGCCGCTCTCCCCCCAAAATCCCTGGGGGCTCCCCGTGACCTGCAGTGAGGAGCCTCCCAGGGCTCTGAGAAAGGGTCTGGAGGGACCCCAAGCCCACGCAGTGTCCTTTCCTCCCGGCAGCGCATGACCCATGTGCGGTTTGTGATGTACCCCACATGGTGCAAGCCCCGGGAGCAACCCCGGACAGGCAAGTGTGGTGGTCCCGGCTCTCCACCTGTTCCTTCCCCAGGAAGCCTGGGTGGGTGGGCCGCGTGCGCAGGGCCCAGCCCAAAGGGGAGCCACCAGACTACTGACCATCCGTCCTTGAGCCCCGCAGCAGACCCCAGGGTCCAAAGGTCTGGAGGAGCCAGGTCTCCACCGCCCCAAAGCAGAGGCCGGCCGGGAGCGGAGGCAGTGCCAATCACCTCCGGAAAGAAAGGGAACCCGGCTGAGTGCTCCCGGCCAGCTGGTGAGGGCGGGACAGAGGGAGACACTGGGTGCAAGCTGGCAGCTGCTCACATCGTGTCCTCGTGAGAGAACGGGCCCCAGGCTGCTTCGGCCGACACTAGCGGAGCCGAGGGCTGTGACCTTATTCAAAGTGCTAGGTCCAGCCTGCCAGCCCGCCGACCTGGAACGGGTCTCCTGACCCATAACCAGCTAACCCCACCCAGCCACAGTCCATCCCCAACAAGGCAGTCGGCGGGTCACTGGGGCCCGGGAAGCTGGCCCCTCCATGCGGGCCGCTCTGGCCGGCCCTGCCGGAACCTCGGCCTGGGCGGACCCGCACGACTGGCGTGTGGGTTTCAGGTCCGTTCTGACCGAGACAAGTTCGTCATCTTCCTGGACGTGAAGCACTTCTCTCCGGAGGACCTCACCGTGAAGGTGCTGGAGGACTTCGTGGAGATCCACGGCAAACACAACGAGAGGCAGGTGAGTCCGGGCGCCTCGCACCGGCCTCCCCAGGGTCCTGTCCCCTGCCTGCCAGCCGCCCCGGCTCCTTCCAAATCGCGCGGGTGACGGTGCGAGCAGGGCGCATCCCGGGAGACGCTGGGTGCCGACAGGGCGAGCTCTGAGCCCATCGGATTTGCGGTGGAAACCCACGTGTGACGGCTGAGCCGTGAGCGGCCCGAGGCCCAGACACCGCCTCTGTTCACTGCCTGCTGGACCGGCAGGTGGCAGAGACCTCAGGGAGGTCGCGGCCTGCCCGGCCCCGCGGCTGGTGCAGGGAAGGTGGGCTTCTCGGCGGTGGAGACCGGGTTTTCTGGTCACGGTTGGGGAAACCGCGTGGGGAGGCCGGGATGGGGGGCCTCCGTGTCTCTCGCCCCTCCCATCCCGGGCCACGTGCGGTGCTCTGGTCTACACCATTCTGAGCCTGGAGGAAGAGGTTGGGCGCAGGGGCCGAGGCTCCGAGCCTGGGGGCCGGGCGTGGGTCACGGGTAAACGCCAAATCCGACCCCAGTACGAGGCGGGACAGAGCCGCTCATGCAAGTCTGGAGGGAAATGAGTCTGATGAGCCACGTCCACGGCAGCGACTGGCCCCAGGCTGGCCTGGGCCTGAGATGCTGGGAGGCAGGGAGGCCTGGGGGCCGGGAAACCTCCACGGGCCTTCCCGGGCCTCCCAGCCCTCTGCGAGAGAGCATCGTGGGCTGGACCCCGTGGTGTCTTCACCATGAAAGGTCGGCGGCCCCCGCGGTGCTGTGTCTGACTGTGCCCTCCCGCTCCCCGCCCAGGACGACCACGGCTACATTTCCCGCGAGTTCCACCGCCGTTACCGTCTGCCTTCTAACGTGGACCAGTCGGCGCTCTCCTGCTCCCTGTCCGCGGATGGCATGCTGACCTTCTCCGGCCCCAAGGTCCCGTCTGGCATGGACGCTGGCCACAGCGAGAGAGCCATCCCCGTGTCGCGGGAGGAGAAGCCCAGCTCTGCGCCCTCGTCCTAAGCTCGGCCTTGGCCTCGGCTGCCCCCGCGGCTGCCCCCACGGCCCGTCCATTGGGGGAACCGTAGAAAGTGGGGTGTCGTCTCCCTTTGCTTTCCCTGTTTTCATTTCCTTTTCCTCTTCTCTGAGGGAACGAGGGTTTGAGAGGGTAGCCTGGAGGGCTCGGGGCCTCGGCCTGGGGTGCTGCGGCCTCAGGGTGACCCAGACCCCCCGCACCAGCCAGCTGGTGGAAACCATCACCGTGCCAGCTGCTTGAGACGACGGCCCCGTGCTCCCCGAGGATGCAGGCTCCGGGTCGCCTCTGGGTCTCCGGGGCTGGCCAGGGCCACCTTGACCCTTGCTTGTGGGCGCCCGCCGTCAGGAGCCGGCCGCGTGTCCTGCCCACGTCTCCTGGGTGCTCCGAGGTCCGTCTGGCGGAGGTTCCTGTGTGCCTGGGCTCTCGGCAGCCTGTCCTCCCAGACCGCCTTCCCTCCACGCTTCCCCTCTGTAGTTCTGCTCCCGGGGCACCGGGACGCCCCCCACAATGCAGCCCACGGCAGTCAATAAAGAGCAGGTGACACAAGCAACTGCTGACTGGTGGCCGTCCTCTTCCCTCGGGGCGCGGGGAGCCGCGGGACCAGAGCGGGGACGCAGGGGGCCCCGCGGGGCCGCGGAGGCAGCGTCTGCCCCGTCCTGCTCCTGCTCTGCCCCAGCTGCCTCCCCGTGCCCCGCTCTCTTCCGGCCTTCCACTCCGCGTGCCCCCCTGCGCCCCTGCCCGGTAGGAAGGAGAGGGATTCGGTGGAGACGGCTAGGGGCGAGAGGAGGAGGGAGGATGGAGGAAACGGGAGGGAATCAGGGAATCAGGGCTCCCTTCTCCAGCCTGTGGGAACGGGGTGCCGGGCGGGGCCTCCCCTCCTCTGGGCAGCTTCTGTCCTGGCTCCCTTGGGGGTGCCCTGGAAGGGCCCTGGGTCCTTTGCTCCCTAAGGGATGAGGAAGGGTAGTCAAGCGTGGTCAGAACACGTCTCCCTCCCTGCGTGGGAGGCGCCTCGGCTCACACCCCTGAGAACAGACACCCCCTGGGAGGGGCTTCCGGTGACCAGGGCTGAGTGTCCTGCGCTGCCTCCCCCAACTGGGGGGACGGCCTTCTCCAGGTCCGCTCAGCCTCCGGGCAGCGGGGAGGGGACTAGGCCCAGCGGCCGCAGCCTCCACAGGGGAGCGGCTCGGCCAGGGGCCCCGCACTTGCACAGTGACCGTGGGAGGGGGAGGGGGCTGCCAGTGCATCTCTGGGCGTGGAAGATGGGCAGACGGCGGGGCCCGCCAGCCACTGCTGCTGGTGGGCTGTGTCGGGGACCCTCTCCCGGGGAGTGGAGGTCAGGGACACGGGGGACCCTGCCACCCTGTTGAGTGGAAGGCGGCTTGTGCAGGCACATGGGTGTGCGAGCATGCACACACGCACTTGCACACACACACGCACACACTGTCTATCACCCTGGGCTTGGGTCCACCTCAAGAAGGGCCCTGAAGGCCCTGGGAGGCCCGCAGACTCCCCCTGCTGCTGCCCACTGGCCCTGTTCCTTCCAACAAGAAGGACCCCTCATGCTGTCTTGTCATTTAAATTTTTTTTTAAGATTTTATTTATTTATTTGACAGACAGAGACCACAAGTAAGCAGAGAGGCAGGCAGAGAGAGAGGAGGAAGCAGGTTCCCCGCTGAGCAGAGAGCCCGATGCGGGGCTCGATCCCATGACCCCGAGATCATGACCTGAGCCGAAGGCAGAGGCTTAACCCACGGAGCCACCCAGGCGCCCCTGTCTTGTCATTTAATCCACATTTGTCAGAAACGTGGGGGTGCTCTGTGGTGGGGGCAAACCTGGCCCCTCCATGAGGGGGCAGGGGCTGGATATTTGAGAAAATCAGAGCGTCTGAAGCTCTCTCCTCCTCCTGCTTCTGCCCCAGACTGGCTGTCCTCTGATGACGAGCTTCTGCTCAGCGTGGCAGGTGGCTGTGTGGCCGGCAGATCGTGGGCCCGGCCGGCCGCAGCCAGAACTGGGCTGTCACGTGCTGGTGGCCTTGTGTTCACTGCCGTTCTCGCGTGGGGCTCAGAATGGACTCAGCTGCGTCCCTCGAATTCCTGTGTGTTGAAGGCCCAGCCCCCAGCAGCTCGGAGCGTCACTATAGTTGGTGATTAGGACTTTAATGTGGTGACTGAGACATCCGAGGTCACTAGCGTGGTCCCTGATCCCAAATGACCGGTGTCCCCGGGAGAGGAGGAGGTGAGGCCAGACAAGCACACAGGGACAAGCACATGAGGACACGGGGAGAGGGTGGCGGTCTTCACGAGAGGCCTCGGGAGGAACCGGTGCTGCCCATGCCTGGACCACGGCCGCTGGGCCTCCAGGACCGGGAGGGAGTCTGCACGTGTTGTTCTCGCCGCCCAGTTTCTGGCTGTTGCAACCACAAGCAGAGCAGACGAATACAGGCCTGCCCGTGACCGGGCCTCGGGGAGGCAGGCTCCCAGGATCCCGGCGCACGCTCTTTGCGGATAAGTGGGGGCCTCCCAGAGTCCAGTCCAGGCAGGGGAGCCAAGAGCAGTGCAGGAGAACTCCCCCCCTGCACGGCAGGCTCCAGCCCACCCCCCACTCCTGTTCTGGGGCACCAAGGGCTCAGGGAGGCCCCTGGTGGCCTCATCCTGCTTGACAGGGCACCGTGGTCACTCCCTTCGTGGCTGTCCATCAGCCTCTGTCTGAACTGCGGGGCGCTGAAGCTGCTGGGTGCTCTTGGAGCTGGCGCTGGGGTCCTGGGGTTGAGCAGACGTGCCCAAGGCCGTTCACAGAAGGCCCGGCCCCCAGCCGCCCCCTCGCATCTGACGCTGGCTGTGTCGGCAGGGGTCCCGAGTCTCCTGGTCGAGGGGCCTGTTCTGGCCTCCCTGCATGGGCTGCCCTGGCGACTCCACTGCCCCTGGGGTCCGGGGGCTCCCCCCGTCGGTCGGGAGCCTATGCTGGCTGTCAGCCCCCACTCAGCACACATGAGCCGCCTTGAGGCGAGGCTCTCGGCCCTAGAGCTGGCATCACTGCGGCCACCCGCTGGGCGGGTCTCCGGCAGGCTGGGCCCGGACTCCACGGAGGACGGCGGTCTGCATGGTGCCTGCTGGGCATCTGCGGGTGTTGGCCAACGTGGCCATGGCGAGGACCCTCCAGCACCCCCTCCCCTGTTCTCAGGGAACCCCTGCACAGTGGGAATCCTAGTGCCGCCCCGACCCGTCAGCCCGGAGGCACTGAGGAAGCCAGGCCGGTCCTGCTCTGCCGTGTGGCTCTGGGCAGATCATCAAACCCTCTGCGTGTTAGACGGCCTCCTCCCCCGCGATCCCCCGCCGTCCCCGCGGCTGCCTGTAATTCCAAGAAACACCACCAGAGGGCAGCAGAGGCCTGGCCGTGGCCACGAGACCGCCCGTCCCAGAGGTCACCTTCAGGCTTCCAGCCCCCGGGGGGCAGCGGCAGACAGCTCTGCGGAGGGCCTGGGCCGGGTGACGGGGAGCTTTGGGAGCCCCCATCCCGACCCCAGGGTCCCGGTGTCCCGCGTGGGAGACACAACAGGTTGCACAGGGATCGGGGGTTTTGGTTTCATGGGCTTGTTTGCACAATCCTTTGAAAAAGGCACAGTCCGGGCCGCCTGGCAGGTCAGCGCTGGGCCACAGGTCCCCTGAGGCTCTGGCCGGGTCGCCTCCCACACGGAATGACACAAAGCCTCAGCCCTCCCGGGCCTCCACCTCCTGGGCTCCGGTGGCCGCTCCTAGAATGCCCTAGAATGCCCTCCTCCGTGGGGGAGGCGGCCCTGGTGGGCAGCCCCGAGCCTGACACGGGGGCCCGGGTCATGGGGTCACTGACACTGGACACGGGGGACCAGGCCACAGGGTCTCAGATCTCACTGGCCAGATGCTGCCTGTGGCTGTCCGGGAGTGCAAGGAGGCGCGAGCACACCGGGGGGACCCCAGCCGCAGAGGGAGCCGAAGGGCGAGGTTGGGCCCCGCTTCCTCTGGGCAGCGGCCCCTTCTCCACAGCTCACGTGCCAGCCAGCCTGTGCCCACCTTGGCCTTCGGGGTGGGAGTGAGAGTGCACAGGGGAGCCCCTCCCAGCTTAGGGGCCAAATCGGGTGGGGGGTGCCTGCCCAGAGACGCCGCTCCCCTGTGGCACCCGGCAGGGCCAGCTCCCCCCCGCGGGATGACCAGGCTGGAGACCCAAGGCCCCCCCGGGTGCTGCAGGGGCTGGGGAGGGGCTTGGCTCCCGTACCCGCGTGCAGGCTGCGGCGGTGACAACAGACGGAGCAGAAGACACGCACGCAACACCATCACACGTGCATGCACAGCACACACAGGTGCACACACACACGCACAGGTGTGCACACATGTGTACGAGGCCCATGTGCCAGCGTCCCCACACGTGCACGCGCACACACGTACACGTGCTCACGTGCACTCACACACGCGTTCACGTGCACTCACACACGCCTGCCGCAGCCACGGGCAACCTCTCGGCTTTGTTTCCTGCCTCTCATCTCACCGGCTTCCCTTTGCCTCTGATTTGCACTTGAACTTGAAAGACGCACTCACACAAAGACACTTCCTACCCGCGTCTCCGCCTCCGCCAGTCGGCAGAGCCTTTCTGTCAAGGAGGTTTCGGACCTGACAGGTCCGTTCTTTGTGCTGCTGGAAACACCTGCTTGCCTTCAAGTGCCGGAGACTGGCAGGAGAGAGGCTGGGGCAGGGTGCTCAAGGGCACCCCAAGGTCACCAGGAAGGAGGGGCTGGGAGGAGCAGGGGCGGCTCGCTCTTCTGTGGAGCTGTCAGCCCCCCGGAGTCTGGGATCGCTGCGCCTTTCCCCTCCAGGAGCGAGAAATCAATAAAAAAATGAATCTGGCTCAAAGCACAGTGTTCTGCCGGCAGCCCAAGGCCTCCCCAGAGCCTGGTCCACACTAAAGGGTGGGTTTGCTGGTCCCTAACTGCTGGGATGCACGGGGCACCCTCGAGGGAGACCAATCAGACCTGGAGGACCGAGGCGGGCGACAGGTCACCCCCACTGCCATCCAGGCACTGTGAGAACGTGGAGACCCCCACCCCGGCCGCAGCGGCTTTTGGATGCTGCGGCCAGGAGTGCCGTCCCTGGAGGCTGATTTCGTTCTGGTGCTGAGAATGGGGAGCTGCGGGGTTCTCTGCTGGTCTGTGCCGGGTGCACGCCTGCCTCACTCGTGGGGACCAACCGGGGGCTGCCGTTCTTGGACCTCTGCCGTGCAAACCCGAGTACAGCGAGCCGTCTGAGGACGCGTGGCCTCTGGGGGAGGCCGGGATGGGAATCCCAGCGGTCTCCTCCTGAGTCTGGTCCTTGCTCTCTTAACCATGCCATGGCCACGGCCGAACGTGTGTCCTGAGACCGGCCGCCATGTCTAGTGGCCGCGGCTGCCCGGGGCTTCCACGGCCGAAGACCACAGTGTATTCAGGAGACCCCGGTGTGGGCAGGGTGGGCCCCTCTGAAGGCTCGGCGGGGGGGGGGCTTCTCCTTCTACAGCTCCCATGCGGCCCTTGCCAGGGAGTGGTGGGGCCCCACTGTCCCCGCCACCACTGTCACACGGCTGTCTCTCCCCACATGTGTCTCTTCCTGTAGGGACGCCAGCCGCCAGGATGGTCCAGGATGATGTCAACTTAACCCTCACCCAGATTATGTCTGCAAAGACTCTTTTTCCAAATGAGGCCACATCTGGAGGGTCCGGGGTTTGGAATTTGGACATATCTCTTGGGGCCCGTTTGAGGCCGGGGTTGCCCTCTTCTGGCGCGCCCAGGCCCAAGCCCGCATTCTAACGCTCGCAGCCCGTGTTTCTGTTTTGGACGTTTCTATGGTAACCCATGCTTGCCCGCCCACGGATGACCCGATGTCTGGTGTCTGTCAATGATTCACCTATGCACAGACGCTGACCTGGCCCAGACACTGCCACCAAGGGGCTCCCGAGTCTCCTGTTTCTGTCCAGGCCACTCGGCCACGGGTTCCAGCCCCCAGCCCTGCCCCCAGCAAGGTTCTTGCTCAGGGCGCCTGGACCGCAAGGCTGGGCCCAGGGCACTGGGGGCAGGGAAGGTGTGGGGAGGCCAGGGCAGGCCAAGGGGCCTCTGGGTCCCCACTAACCCTGGGGCGGGCGCACCCAGCCAGCTTCCTGAAACGTCTTCACCCGCGGCCCTTGTCAGCTCAGAGAGGACACCGGAGCCGGGACGTGGGTCATGGGGGGCTGCTCCCCTTTGGGAGTCCACAGAGGGGAAGGGAGCATGGGTGGTGGGTGGTTTCTGTGTGTCCGTATGTCTGTGGGGTCTGCAGTTAGGGAAGGCAGGGAAGGGTTATAGAAGCCGGCACCTGCCTGCTTCTCAGACACGGCTTCCTCCCTGAGGTGTGAGGACTTGGGTGTCACAGAGGGCTGGGCGGGGGGCGAGGGATGTGTTGCGGGTGTGGGTCTGTGGATGGAGCCGGCTGACAGCCCAGGACATGTGGCAGGACAGCGGGGAAACTTCTCTCCCGGTTCCAGGCCCCCGCCCCGCTGTGTGGAGGAACAGGGGAGAGGCCGAGCCTGCCACTGGCCTGGGTCCCGGCAGCCGGGCTCCTGGAGCCCAACCGTGGACATGGCTATGATGTTGGGGGGCCCTGGAGGGCAGCAGTGCTAGCTCTGCCTTCCAAAGTGGGAACCATGGGAAATGGGGTACCCACAGCCCCTCTTTGGGCCCGGGGTCGCACCTGCCCACATCCCATTCTCCTGCCTGGCCCCGTCTGCCTGGGCACCTCTCTCTCCTTCTCCCCTGGCTGCGCCCTGCCTGGTGCAGTGGTCTGCGTGGCGGGGTGGGAGCCGGGGGCAGGGGGAGGCACACCCTGGTGGGTCTCCTTGTGGCTGGGGCAGCGTCTCTCCCGCACGCTGAATGGAGGGCTCCTCTTCCCCAGCTCCCCTGGCCCCCCCACCACGCCAGGCCCCCTCATGTCCCTTTCTCCCTGCTCACTAACCGATGTGATTTAGGGCAAACCCGTAAACTCGGCCCCCTGCAGGAGTCGGTGACCCCCTGGGCAGGAGGACTGCCAGTTTGGGAACCGAGGAGCCGCCGGTCCGTGCCCAGAGCTGTGCGTGTGTGCATGTGCGCATGTGCGTGCTTGTGCGCATGTGTGTGCGTGTGTGCGCATGTGTGTGCGTGTGTGCATGTGTGTGTGCATGTGTGCATGTGTGTGTGCGTGTGTGCATGTGTGCATGTGTGTGTGCGTGTGTGCATGTGTGCGGGGGCTGGAGGGGAGCCCTTGCTGCCCCCACCAAGCTCCTGGGGCTCCTTCAGCTGGGTCTTTCCTCCTCAGAACCTGGGATGCCGGATGGCTCAGCCCTGGGCTTGGAGAGACATCCCCAAGGCCCCTGGCAGGGGGGGCGGCAGGTGGGGGCTCGGAGAGCCCTGGTGAAGAAAGGGCCTCGGGGCTGGGGCCGTCACGCGGCACTCGGTCCCGGGGGATTCCGGGCAGAGGGAAGCTCGCTGCAGGATCAGCTCTGGTGGCCCAGGAGGGCAGAGGTCACCCTGCAGCTCTAGTTCCTGCCTGGACTTCCCCTCTCTCCCCTGCCCTCCCGGGAGGAGGCCGCAGGGCTGAGCTGTGTGCCTGGTTGGGGGAGAATGACGGGGGGAATCAGCCCCACCCCCGCCCTCCCGAAGATCTCACGGAGCTCCTCCTCTGGGGCCTGTCAGCCAGGGGACCGGGGGCGGTTTGTAGCTGGGTCAGTCTGTGCCGTTGGCCCTTTGGGGACAAGAGGCGGGGTCTGTGGGCAGGGTCTGGGGCCCTGTAGTGAGGACGCAGGGGAGCAGGGGGAGTGGGAGAGCCAGGGGCCTTGCTTTCTGGCCAAGTCCCAGCTTGGAGCTTTGAGCTTCTTGCCTCAATCTCCAAATCTGCCAAATGGGCAAACACACTGGCCTCTTGGGGCCTCCTTCACCGGGGCCCTCCCGTTGCCTGTCTCCAGCCAGCAGCTGGAGCGGCTCCCCAGCAGCCAAGAAGGGTCCCTCACGGTCCACGCCGGACATGTGCTGTGGACACTTGAGCCCTCACGTCGGTCTGGGAGGGAACGCCTGCTCTCCAGACTCGTCCTCCGTCATCTCGCTGTCAGAACACTGACCAGGACAGATCCAACAGAGGTGCCTGAAGGTGTTTCCGGAACACGGCCAGCACAGTCAGTGTGTTCAAGGAACACCCAGTCCTGCTCAACGTGAATGGGCCCAGCATCTTCCGACGCCCACCTGATTCCAAGGAGAAAGAAAGCTGGTTCTCAGGCCTACAAGCCCTTGCACTTCTCCCCTGCCCATAGCTCAGATCATTCCCACTCTGCCCCAGGACCCTTGCACATGCTGTTCCCTTGGCCGCAGTGTTCTTGAGCACAGCTCACTCCCTTCTGCCCAGCCCCCAGCCCCCTTGTTTGAGAGGCCTTCCTAGCTCCCTCCCAAGGGCCTTCTCAGGACACAGTGGCTGCCTATCAGACCTTCCCACACCATGAGGCCCGTGAGGGCAGGGGTTGGGTCTGTCTTGTCTACCGCTGTCTCCTCCAGGGCCTCAGACAGAGCCTGGCCTGAGGCTGTGCTCCGTAGGTCTTGTAGAGATGGCGTGGTCATCCACACGTGATGTTCAGCAAGCTGTGGGCATTACTACAGAGAGAATCGCTCCCCGCCTCCCCTCTGGGCCTCCATAGGCATATCGTAAAAACCCTCAGGAGATTCTAACGTGCGGGCAGGCCCATGCGTTTCGCTTTATTTCGATTCTCTACCAATTGGAGGGGCATTTAGGTTGTCAAATTCTGGCAGGCCCCATCAACCATTCACCCTTGAGTATGAATTAGAAAGGAAGCCTGCTGATTTTTCCTAACACTTTGCTGGGTGAGATGGGTCAGAGAGAGTGGAACGTTTTCTGGGTGGGAGAGAGAAAAGAGAAAGGTGGTTTGGGGACAGAAAGTCCTTGAGGGGTGTGTTTGATTTGGGGAGGATGACTTAAGGACATGGGGGTGAGCAGGAACGATGGCCGCTTGTAGGAGGTGTAAGGGAGGGCGTTCCTGCCTTCTGGGTGTTTCTCAAGGCCAGACAAAGGATACTACCTCCTCCTTCAAGGGTGAGCCGAACTTTCCTGGCCAGCATGAACGACCCGAGGTGCCCGGGGCCGAGGCTGATGACCCTTCCCCGCAGTCGGGTTGGCGTCCCTGACTGCTCATTCTGACCCTTGAGGCCCACAGGGGTCCCCTGATCTGGCTGGTCTCTGTCGGCCACACCCTCCTCCCCTGTGATTCGACCTTTCCAATGACCTATGGCTGTTTCTCAGAGCGGATCTGTGTACGGGCCGCTCCTGACTCTGGGGCTGGACTCTTGAAACTGCAGGGCGGGGTTGGGCGGCTCTGTGCCCACTGGTCTCAGATCTCCGGCCCAGAATTGGGCGTGATGGCCCCTCTTGACACTTGATCTGCGCTCATGCGGGGAACAGCCAAAGATACGGAAAGGGAGTCTGAAATGACCACTCAGAAGCAGAGTTGGATGAATCCCACCACTTTCAGATCCCATCAGATGTCCTTTAATTCATGTGTTGTTTATCTCGGTATGAGCTGACGGTGGCGGTGGCGGTGGGCACCAGCGGCGGGACATCTCCAGCTGTGGGGTGGGTGGGCCTGGGTGGAGGCGTTGGGCCTGGAGGCCTGCCCTCTGGGGAGAAGGCAGTGTGGCCGGGCGGTGCTTGGGCCGGAAGGGAAAGGGCCTCTGCCCGGCAGGACCCCTGGTACGAGCTCCCTCCAGGCCTGGCTGGAGCTGAGTGCTTTGCTGCGGGCAGAGTGGGGACCCTGCTGCTTCCACAGGTGGGCAGGGGGGCCAGGGTCTCTGCGGCCTGTCTGGAGGTCAAGGTGCCCAGGCCAGAGCAAGTGAAGGCAGGCCTGGGGCCCGGGGGTGCCTGGATGGGGCAGGTGCAGACTTGGGAGTCCGAGAGGGTTGGCCACCAGGCCTCCGGGCGTCTGAGCTGTGCTCCTGCCTGGGGCAGGCCGGGGGTGCAGGACAGGAGAAGGGCCGAGCCCACAGAACAGTAGCAGGTGGGTAACGCGCGAGCCCAGGGCTTGGACGCCGGAATTCAATGTCGCACGTCTCCGAGAGGCTCGTCTGGTGGACCCGTTTCGCAGAGCTAGAAAACGGAGGCACCACGGGTCAGGGGAGAGCTGGGAGGGCGGGGGCCTGGACTGCAGGGCCCCCAGACCCACTTTTCCCGCGGCCCTGGAGGTGGGGAAGGGTGGGTCTGGGCGGGTGGGGTGTCCTTCCCCAGCGGGCTGCCTGGGCTGCGGGAGTCAGCTGCACTCCGTTCACTCGCGTCTGTCCCTGGGCTGTGGCCAGCTGGGGCGACTCTGGACCTCTCCCCGGCAGCGGGGGCAGGTGGGGAGGGCAGTCCCTCCCGGCCGGCTGTCCTTTCACCACGCGCTCTGGCGCTGGCCAGCCAGGACCCGGCCCCGTCCAGGGTCCCCCTCCCCCACACTCTCAGCACACCCCCCACATGGACGGATTTCTCGCATCTGGTCACTACTCCTGCAGGCCGGTTCTGCCCCCAGATGCCGCCGCCTCCCTGTCTACCTGGGTCCCCCCAAGCCCAGGCAAGGTCGCAACCCTGCCCGGAAGAGGGGCCTCTTCCTCCCTGTGGCGCCCACGCAGGGACTCTGACACATGCCAGGGAATGTCACTGTGACACTGACCCTCCTGGGTAGGCGTCCCTGAAACCCACCGACTGGGTGCCCGTGACTGACTCTGGGGGCTGCTTCAGAGCCGACCTCTTCATCCGACCCATGGGAAGCCCGATGCTGAGTCGCAGCACTGTTGGGGGACCAGACAGAACTCCGCCGGTCACTGGTGACGGATTTGGAGGGGGCGCACACCACGGCGGGAGGTCCGGGGCTGGGCTCGGTCATCCTGGGCTCACCTGGGCTGGGCCCTCACCTGCCATGGAGGTGGAGCCTGTCTGACTTCCATAACCTTCCTGGGCTTTCTCTGGTCCTAGGACCCTCGTGTCCCTGCCAGCGTAGGCACGTAGAACCCACAGCCCCGGAGACTGTGCCGTGGGTGGGACAGCATTCCTGAGGGCTCTGCCCTCAGCCCCAGCGCCTCGCCCAGACAAGTTCTGCCGGTCCGGAGACGCAGGCCCGGGCTGTGTATTGAAACCAGAAGGAGGGAGGCCTGTCTGCAGAAAAGGAAGCCCCCCCCTCCGGCAGCCTCCTGAGCCCCAGCTCGCCCAGATCCGTGCCGACCACCGCTTGGTGAAGCGGCACAGTCCGCGTCTGGAGCAGCAGAGCAGGGGCCGAGGCAGGGCCGTGCACGGGCCACCAGCATGTGCTGCAGTTGCAGGAAGGGCCTTCCCGTCCCCGGGGGCACTATCCGTGGGGCCCGGGATCCCAAGTGTGTGCACGTGCCCACGGACACTTGTGCACGCCACCTCTCTGCACGTGTGTTTGTGGTCGTGCGTGGTAATGCGTGTGTGAGCCACTGTGTGCACGTCTACACTCATGCACATGTGCGTGCGTGTGTGCGCAGGTGTGCACGTTCCCCCCGGGTGGGAAATAACACTCAGGACAGCGGCCGGTCCTCCTCCAGAGCTCGGCGCTGCGAGCGGCTGCAGCCCGGCTTTCCCAGGGGGCGGCCCTGCCCTGTGGGTCCCCCGGCGCCAAGCCTGGGCTTCTGCCTGTGCCCCGAGCCCGTGCGTACGAGGCTGTGTGTGTGCTCAGTACATGCAGCGCTCGGTCCGCCAGGGGACGGGTGCGTCGGTCACTGTGAATGGTGTGGTCGGCCCAAGGCTGGAGGCTGCGTTCACGGCTTGACCCGTTCATTCATTCATTCATTCATTCATCTGGGATACGTGGAGCACTTGCTGCATTCCGGGCTGGCCTGGCTTTGGCGGGGCAGAGCCTCGTCTTTGGGAAATGTTCTGCCGGAAAAGGGAAGGAGGGAAGGTGGGCAAGACGTGGGGGTCCTGTGGGAAAACACAGCAGGCATCGGGCTGCTGAAGCTTCCAGAAGACGTGGGGCGGAGGGCGACAGGCTTCCCCAGCATCCCCTGTGCAGCCAGCAGGATGGACTGGCTTGTGGGGCACAGCCGACGTGTCCCCCGTCTCAGCGGCATGGGACAGCCTTGTCTCTGACACGGGGCCGAGGGCTTTCCTTTTGCCTGGGGCTGTCGGACCTCACTGTGAGGCTCCATGTGGCTCCATGTGGCTGCCCCTTCCTGAGGGGCTGTATCCTCTGGGAGTCGTGACGGGTCAGGCCAGTGAGTGACAGGGACAAAAGTGTCACCTGCGGAGCCCCTGCCCCAGCTTGGGGTCGTGTGGGGCACGGGGATGTGCTGTCTCCATGCCCTGGGGGGAATCTCGTGGTGGCCGTGATTCAGGCTGAGAAGAACTGAGCCAGACATCCCGGTCTCCCCCGCAGACATCCATTCCCCAACAGTTACGGGGTTCCGCTGCAGTCCCGCACACGTCAGGGCCCAGGGAACGGCAGCTCTGGTTATGGCAAGTCAGGGTTGCCGAGGGCTTGAGAAGTGTGTGGTTCAAGGTTGCACGCCTCACTCGAGGCAAGCACGTGCTTGTGTATCCCGGCCCTCCTGTTGGGGGGTTTGGACAGCAGGCAGCTCGGGTTCCGGACGTTTCCTTATGTCCTCTTTCCAGATCAGCTTTCACAGGTCCCAGAATGGATCCCCAGGGAACCGGTCATGACAGTTAGCTGCTGCTGCGTGACAGGCTGGACAAAACCAAACCAGAGCAACCCAGGCAGTCAGTCTGGCGTTTCTGTCCATGAGCTGTCGCGCGTGGGCTCCGTCTGGTGGTGCTGCGGGGCCCGGCTGGACTCGCCCGGGCCCAGGTCCCTTCGGGTCAGCAGGGCCAGTGTCTCTGTGTCCAGTCCCTGGGGTCTCTCTTCCTCCTGCCACCGGCGTGGCAATGTTCCTGCAGTCCGGGTGAGGACCGGGAGAGGGTGACAGGCTCGGAGGTCTGTGCAGTCTCGGCGTCGGGATGACACTGTCACTCTGGCGTCTTCTACCGGCCATGGGAAGGAGCAGGCTGAGCGCGGGCTCCCGAGGACGGGGGCAGGGCCCCACTCTCCACGGAGGAGCTGCCAAGAGCATGGGTCCAGGGAAGCCTCGGCCACGGGGACCCCAGCCACCCACCACGGAGCCCCTCGTGATGCCACGCAGAGCACGGGGCCCTCGGGCCCGCCTTCCTCGGTTCTCACAGCTCAGCCGGTGGCCGGCCTGGCCTGCAGTCTCCCGCTGCCTCCGGGGCTCTGCAATTCTGTTTTGGGATGTCTGTGTTGGGGGCTTTCCAGACACTCCCCCGCCAACCCTCGATCAGGTGTGTATTCTACTAACATGAGAGGTTTGTGTTTGGGGAATTCGGGTGGATTTTCCTTCTCAAGTCATCCATGTACGGGGCCTGGGTGGCTCAGGGACTCTTGATTTGGCCTCAGGACACGATCTTAAAGTTGCGAGATCGAGCCCCGCGTCGGGCTCCGTGCAGAGCACACGGTCTGCTTAGGATTCTCCCTCTCCCTCTGTCTCTGCCCCTCCCCTGCTCGCTCGCTCTCAAATACACTCACCCTCACACGCGAGTGCAGCGGGGTGGGGTGCTTGTCCTCGCCCCAGGTGCCGGCTCAGGGGCCAGGCAGGTTCCGAACCAGCTGCTGGGGAAGGGACAGCCCCTCGGGGTGGGAATCTCGCTAGCTTCTTTGCTTTTCGAACTGGGCTCTGGGTGTGGGGCCCTCGGTTCTGGGTGTGGAGGAAGGATGCTCCATTCTGCAGGCCACGCCATTACCCCTTCGCGCCGACCCCCTCACCCCAACCCCTCTCAGCGGCAGTCTGCACTCCCTGTGGGACCCTTCCCCATGTTCAACCAGCGGAACCCCCTTCATGGGGTCGCAGGCACGGAGGGGTGTGGGGAGGGGTGTGGGGAGGGCGTGGCGGGAGAGCGAGAGCCGGGCTGTGCTCCCGGACTCCCACACCGCGCGGCTTCATGAAGGGTGGGGCTGCTGGACCCCAGAGCCCTGGAGCCTTCCCCGTCCTCTTCAGAGACACCGGACAGACAAGGACGTGGAGAGGGGAGGAGAGAGCCGGCCCGCGGCGTGGGAGGAGGTAAAAGCTGCTGTGCCCCACTGGGCAGCTCGGAGCACCACGGCTCCCTCCCAAGGGGCTGACGGCAGGACGTGGGTCCCAGAGCAGCAGCCTCTGAAAGCTGAGCGGGCGTTGCTTAAGGGTACAAGCATGCGGCTGGCGGACGAGCGGGTCCCGGAGATGTGACGCACCACGCGGTGATCGTCGTCAACCCTGATCAGAAGCTTCGAAGTTGCTAAGAGACCAGATCTTCATTGTTCTCCCCGCAGGAGCATAGGGATGACGTGACATGATGGGGTGTTAGCTGACACCCCAGGGGTAGTCACAGCGCAGCACGCGAACGTGTCACGTCAGCGCTCCGCACATCCCGAACTTACGCGGTGTTACGGGACGAGCGCACCTCAGTTTAAGAAAAAAGGAGCGGAGCACAGCTGGAATGGGGATGGGGTGGGGTCTCTGGATAAAACAGTCCTGTGGGGTTTGGCGGATGAAGACCCAGGGGACCCTAAGGATAGGGTTTCCTCACACGGAGGTCCAGAAGGGAGGGGCAGCGGGAGGGCACCCCCAGAGGTCTGCCTTGCCACTGTCCGGTTTCCTAGGAGCACACCATGGGGCTGTTCCTTGCGATCCTCTGGGCCGTGTCCCGGCCTCTTTCCACGAAGGCAGGCAGGGGCGGTGGTATGAGCACGGGCTTTGGGGCAGATGAGTCTGGGTCCTGTTGCTAGTTCTGGGACTTTGGCAGGTGGTTGAAGTTCTGTCTTGATTTTCTCTTCTGTAAAATGGGTCTAATAATACCTGCCTTATCATTGTTTTAAAGATTAAAAGAAGGGACTCCTGGGTGGCTCAGTGGGTTAAGCCTCTGCCTTCAGCTCAGGTCATGATCTTAGGGTCCTGGGATGGAGCCCTGCATCAGGTTCCCAGCTCTGTGGAGATCCTGTTTCTCCCTCTGCTGCTCCCCCTGCTTGTGCGCACTCTCTCTCTCAAATAAATAAATAAAATATCAAAAAAAAAAAAGATTAAAAGAAGATAGGGGACACCTGGATGGCACGGTTGGTTAAGCGTCTGCCTTCAGCTCAGGTCACGATCTCAGGATCTTAGGATCAATCCCCATGTCGGGCTCCCTGCTCAGCAGGAAGTGTGCTTCTCCCTCTTTGTCTGCTGCCCCCCTGCTCATGCTCACTCTCTGTCTCTCTCAAATAAATAAATAAATAAACAGATAGATAAATAAATAAAATCTTCAAGGAAAAAGATTAAAAGAAGACACTTAGCATATTTGCTCCTTGGCCCAGGGTAAGTTCTCAGTAAATTGTAACAACATTGTCACCACTGTCACCATCATCATTGCCATCACCATCAACACCACCATCATCACCATCACCATCATCACCACCATCATCACCATCATCATCATCACCACCATCATCACCATCATCACCATCATCATCATCACCACCATCATCATCACCACCATCATCACCACCATCATCATCACCACCATC
>JAHRIG010000369.1:2769426-2809004 GCA_020311275.1 Eira barbara | reverse complement strand
TCACCATCATCATCCCCATCATCACCACCATCACCAAAACCAACACCATCATGGCTGAGTTGCTAGATTACCTGAATGCTTCATAATCCTTTGGTGGTCTCACCCAGGGTGCAAAAAGAGAATGCAAAAGAGGGGGGAGAACCAAAGACTGCCCTCTACAAAATCTGATCCCGGATTGATCGTGGGGTGTGGTGTGGGATGAGTGGAGGTGAGGAAGGAGGAGGTGGTGCTAGCGTGACAGGCTCTAGTGTGGATTCTGAATTTCATCACCTAGCAGGGATCCATGGTGGCCCTTTTAAGGTTAGGTGATACCACATCCTGGATAGGCCCATCCAAATCATGGTTTCTTGAGCTGGAACACAGTGAGTCAGAAGCACCAAGGGGGTCTGGGCTGCCCAGGGGTGTTGGAGATGGGAAATAGAACTTCTAGGTCATCCTGGTTCTTCTTCAGTGCTGTCATGGGGGTGCCTCTGGGCCCTGGTGGGATGCGGGGTTGGCCAGCAGCGGCTTCCAAGGCCTTGATGGTGACTGCTCTGGTGCAAAGTCAGGGCAGTGGCCCCAGGGCCCCTGGATGGTCCAGTGCATGTGTGCCATGGCTTTGTGGCTAGCTGTGGCATCCAGGGGCTCCGGCCCTGAGCTCATGCAGGGAAGAAGCCATTTCCCTGGTACACTCGCAGTCCCTCAGGGGTCCTAGGTGCCCAGTGCCTGCTAAGTAAAGGTGACTGACAGGGCCAACCACGGTGGGTACGTGTCCTTGTGCCTCACTCTTGTGTGTGTGGGTGGGCTTGCAGAATGATTTATGCCAACTGCCGACAAACGAAGGCTCTCTCAGTGAATCCCTGCACACCCCACGGTGGGACCTGGCTGATGGTTAGGTCACCTGCTCGAGTCACACCTGTTCTAAATTGTGATCAGGAGAAATTAGATGGAAAAACATGCAGATACAGTCGGAGCTTTTTGGAGAATTAGCATGCGAACGGCGGAGGCGATGGTGGCTTGGAAGGGGGCACACTGGCACCACCTGACTCATCGCTGGGGCAGCCAGACTTAGACAGCGGGCTCACCGGGCATGTGGCTTTTAAAAGGGGGAATTATTTCAGCTACATTTCCTAGATTTCTGAGGTTGCCTAAAAAAGCCAAGAAAAGATTCCTCCCCGCTGTTTTCTCCCATCATGCTGAACAGGTAAAAGTTAAAGAGCCTTTCCATACTAATAGTCTGTGGAGACCTGCCTTGGTCAGCCCTTGATCGAGCACAGAGCACGGAAGGCCAGTGTGCAGCAGACTGAGGTTGGGGGCGGGTCATTTGGGCTAAACTGGCTGAAGATGGAGCCGTCAAGGCCCCAGATCCATGGCCATCCACGTTTGGGAGGCAGTGGTCAAGCTCCATTTGCAGGAGGGGCCACGCTGAAGGATGTCTCACAGGCACCAATTGCACCCAAGTGATGCTTTTGGAGTTAGCTGAGACTCCATGAGAGGATGCATGTGGGGACAGGCAGCAAAAAGGATCCGGTGGTACCAGGACAATGGGCCTCACACGGGACAGGGCCACATGCAGTGTGCGCCCAGTTCCTTCCCTGGGCACGAGGGCCTGGATCTTGGTCAAGGCCAAAGGCATGTCTGGAATGCCCAGCGGGGACCACAGACATGGCAATTGTCATTTGCAGCAGAGTGAGGAACCCACGCACATTATCCCCAGCCTCTGTGACCCCATCCTTCCTCGGGCTGTCTGGGGCACTCCATTCCCATCACCATGTAGCCCTCTGCACCCCTCCCAAGTCTTTACAGCTTGTAGGGTATTTTTCTAAACTTCCCCATGGGGGTACTTGGTCTTATGCCTCCCTGGGATTGGACTTTCCTTCTCTCCTCTTGCCCTCAAGGTCATTGCACACATCAGTGCTGGAGGGACGACCTTGCCCTCGTGCGGTCCAGGGTACTTTCCCAGGTGGGGCATCTGTTGTTTTCTGAATGGCTGAGAGTTGCAGCAAGGCATCTTTGGTGCCTGCCTGTGGCGGGAGATATAGGGACAGGACACCTGGCTGACCCGTGGTCAGTCTCCCTGTGATGGCACCACTATGTGTCTGTCTTCTGACCTCAGAACTCAACCGATCTCCCCTGGCTTCTACTTGTCTCAACAGCAGCCTTGCCCCGAGTCCCTGAGGAGGCACACACCTGTGGCTGAGGGGCCGCTACAACCCGCGTCTTTCAGAAGACACAGCCATCAGGTGGTGACCTCCCTTTGGCTTGACCTGCCCCTGTGTGCGTTTGCTGTGAGCAGGGCTGTGGGAGTCAGTGGTGTTCACCATCTCGCTGGTGGAGGTGGGCTGAAAACAAGAAGCTTTTTTTTTAATTCTCTGGGATGGAATTTGGAGGTGGAAAAATCATCTACAAATTAATGTAGCCAGTGAACAAGTCTCTATTGACCAGTTCCCCCCATTTCCTATGTCTGTCGTCCTGCAGCAGGTAGGTAGGGGTTCCAGCAGCAACCATGGCAACAGTGACAACACATGGCATGGACCCTTCTGGGACATCATCCTGTCTTCAAGAGCTTGACATTTTAGCTTGTCCTCCAAGGTCACTGCCATGGTTGGAGAGATGCGCTATATCAACTCCACGGCTGACCTAGACAACTGGAAACCTGAGGCCCGGGGAGTGCTGGAAGCAAGACATCTCCAGTCCTTGATGAGGGGAGGTGAGACACCAGCACCCCGAAGCTGCATGCGAGGTCTTTTGCACAGCACAGACTCGCGCTTGCATTTGGAGATGATACGTCCCTTGCTCCGGGTCCCCCTGTGAATCCGTAACCGGGCACTGTGTTTTGTTCTTGGGAGGTCTGGAAGCTTTCAGCAGCGTGCACTAGGGAGACGTTTTCGGATCTGTGTTTCTGAAGGTTTTGCTTCCTTTACATACAATGTGTCTTTTCCGAGTCCTCATCTCCTGGGGGACGTGCTGGTCCTCTCCCGGCACTGGGCATTGAGAGGAGAACAAGGTGCTGGAAGGAAAGGCCAGGGGAGTCTTTGGGTCGATTCTGAAGCTGTGCTGTTCCGGGCACTGCCCTGAGATTGCATCGTGCACCCCAGTGCTGACGAAATCCCAGCTGGCCCCACTTCAGGTTAAATAAACTTGGCCAAGGACTCCCCACTTCCAGAGAAGTTTTATTTGACTAATCTTCCTGCTGCTGCTGAACTGCGAACAAAAGAGAAACAATAATTATTTGAAGGCATCGGGAAGCCACATAAAGCAGATGAGAAAACCCTTGAGGGGTACAGACTTTGAAAGGAGTTTGAAAGAGAGCTTTTTTCCAGAGGGCCCTTTTCAGACCCCACGGGGGAGGCGCTCCAGCAGAAGGTGGCTGTATTGGGCAGAGAGGTCAGAGGCTAGAATTTGGCATTGCCAGAATGTCTGGAAACTTAGGAAGAAATCTCAGAAAGGCCACATAGGGGGAGACCCCTTCACCTGGCGTAATCTCTGCCCCGGTTTTCCTCAGCTCCCAGGAGCGTGGACGTGCAGGGCATGACTAGAAAGCTGGGGAAGGAGCAGCCGGTGGATGGGGGCAGAGCTAACGGAGAGTCCGGCATCTGGCTGGTGCTGGGAAGACCAGGTTTGGAGGTCATGTCTCCCCAGGTGAGAGGAACTTGTGTGTGCTGAAATAAAATGATTGAAGCATGCAGTCAGAAGACAGAAAAATACCCTATTTGGACTGCTTGAGAAAACTCTTAACCTAGAACTTTATACCCAGCTAAACTGTCTTTCAAGACTGGTGGCAAAATAAAGGCATTTCGGATACACACAAACCAAGAGATTACTAACAACAGAGTCTCATGGGAGAATTCCATTGGGTGGTTTTATAGATACCAGTCAGAAGGGATCAAAGCGAACTGGGGTTTTGTTTTGGTCCGAAGCAGGGGAGACAGGGTCACGCACTAAAATTAAAAAAGATAACTCGAAATGGGTGGAACAAAAAGATTTTACAAAACTTTTAATTGACCCCAAATGACATAGCAGACGAGAATAAAGGCAGAAAATAAGAGGACACATAAATAAACCAGACCTTGGGAAATGTGCTGGCTTTGAATGGTCGAGCTCTGCAGTCTCATGGGGGTCCACAGCAAAGACCACCCTCCTTAGTGGGGAGGATGAGGTCTCTCAACCAGTCCCTGATTTTGCCCAACCAATGGTCCCCCGAGTGGGGAATGAGGGTTTGGAAGGCATGTCTTGCCTGTAGTAAGGAGGAGCCTGGGCTTGGGGAAGGGACGTGCTCAAAGTGTTCTCGCCAGCATGGTCGGGTGATCACCCCCTTGGAAGGCAGACGCAGCTCGTATCAGTCTCCCTCCCAGCGCCCAATGCTTCAGCGAGATCCTGTTGAAGGTTCTAGGTCCCTCCAGATGTTTCCATCCCTGAGGGGAACCCAGGGAAGGACCCGTGCCCTTGGGCAGTACAGAGTGGTGCAGGAGAGAGGAGAGGTTGATAGATGACTTGCCTAAGTCGACAGCAACACCCCGGGGTACGCAGGCCAAGGGGTCCCCACCGAAGGACCCAGACACCCTTGGGGCCACTCTGGGTTGGGGATTAGAATTTCCTAGGGGCCGGGAGGGCATCTGTAAATGGGTAGGCTCACGATTTGGGGATTTGGACGTTAGAGGGAAGATGGTCTTGAAGGCAGGCTAGTGATGTCTGGGATCTTTGGGTCCAGGAACGTGGGAAGTCATCCTTTGGTCTGTGTCCTGTGTCCTGACACGGCCCTGTATTCCCAGCACTCCCGATCTCACCATTTACCCCACAGAGAGGGGTGTCATGTGGGTTTGGAATCCCAGTCCCTGTGCTCTGGTTATGAATTCAGAGCTGGGCACCCTAAACCAGCACCTGGTGTTTCCCTGAGTGCTGGTGGGGTGGGGGCGGGGGTCAAGCCATGAATGGGCCAAGTGGGTGTGACTACCACCATTCCACGCCCCCAGAAAGGGGCTCCCACAGGCTAAGGCCACTGGCCCAGAGCTAGCATTCAGGATTCAGATTCTGCAGCGGAGAGCAAGCCGGTCTTTGGGTCAGGGTGGCTCTCTGGGGCCCGTGGGTCAGTAATCAGCCCCTCCCGTGAGCAGGTGCTTGGGCTAAGGTAACCAGAGCTGTTCCTGTGAAGACCTGTTGAAATATTCATGCTCATGGTCTTGGGGGTTCTGGACCTGTGGGCCTCCGAAGACGTGCGTGCGCCCCACCCCCCCATTGTAACGGCTGCAGTCCCGTCTGCGCACGCCCCCCCACTTTGTTTCTTGGTTTAGTCCTTTGACTCATCATTCCGCAGCTCCAGCTCCTGTCCCACCCCCAGAGCACTCAGGTTGGGAGCTGTGGGTCCTTTGCAGCGCTCACTGTTGCTGGGTGAGGGTTGAGTTACATGGAGAGTGTTGGGCCCTAGACCAGCTTCTCAGCACTTTCATGAGATTGTGGCCTCCTGGTAAGGTCCTCCCCGGCCCCGAGGCGGACTGGAGCCTCTGCTCTAGCTGCTGCCCAGGGCCCCGGGGACCAAACAGGTCTGCCTGCCCTCTCGGTCACATTGGGTGTCCGAGGACTCACTGGGCATCTCAGAAAGGACAGGGCTCCGCCCTGGGCTGGAGTCAGGAGGTGAGGCTTCTGCCCCAGCACGGGCTGGACTCATGTGGATCTTGGTTTCTTCGTCTCTGCTGGAGGGACTAGGGTGGGTTCAGAGGAAACACCCCTGAAACGTACACACCCGCTTTCAGGGAAACTGTACACGCACACACACTCATACACGCACGTGCACATACGCATGAACACCCGCTGGCACATGTGCACACTCACTTGCAAACACAACATGCACACACCCATGCACGTGCACACACACACACACACACACACACCGCACCACACACCTCAGGGGGTTCACGGGCTCCCAGGTTAGAAACTCTCAGAAAAGACCATGTTCTTCGAGTTGTGGTCACGTGCTCCTAGCGGGTCACAGAGTCCAGGAGGTGGGTCGGCACCGGCATCTCCGGAAAAGGAATGGAATGCAGAGGCTGGAAGTGGCAGGAGTCGTGACCTTGATGAGGGTCCTGCGCACTCAGTGTGCTCTGGACGGCCGCGGAAAACGCGCTTCTCCCTGTGCGTCGTGGTCTCGGGGATCTGCAAACACAAGGCAGGCTGCCTGCCAGATTCGTGGGTCCCCAGGACGCAGGGCAGAGCACGCCTCCTGGAGGGCCGAGCAGCCAGTGGTGGGGGGTGCGGGGGGCTCCCCTGGGGCCTGAGGCAGAAAGCCCGACTCCCCTCCCGCGTGGGGAGGGCACAGGCGCTCCTGTTCCTTTTTTATCTTCCTTTTGCCAGGAAAGCTCCGTTGGCCGTCTGCTGGGGTCCCCTGCTCCTCCCGTCTGCTGAAACGTTAGGCAGGGGGACACCCCCCCAACCTCTGTGGTGATCGCACAGAGGAGCGGACGTACTTCCTTCCCCAGCTGAGCAGGCTGAGGGCCTTTCAGCCGGGGCAGGACCCCCCTTGCCTCTTCCCTGCCAGGAGTGCGGGGGACCCCACTCTTGCCGAGGGCGTCCCTGCCAACCTCCCTCCATCCGCCCGTGGGGAGTTTTTCTGTTTTCACAAAAAGTGGAACAAAATCCAGCTCTGTTCCTTGAGCTCTTCTGGGACTCAGAAAAGAAAAAAGTAATGATTCCATTATTTTTTCCCTGAACTCTCTGGCCTCATTTTGTTCTGATACGTACTTTTGTCTGTGTCTGCACTAAAACCATCTCATTATCCCACATCTGCAGTGCCCTGAGCAGTGTCACTCTCACTACGGTTTTTCCTAACGTTTTTGTGACTTAAAACAATTTTATTTTTTCATTATTATTATTATTATTTATTTTACTATTATTAGAGATCTCTATTTATTTGAGAGAGAGAGCACAAGCAGGGGGAGAGGCAGAGGGAGAGGGAGAACCCTGATGTGGGGCTCGATCCCAGGACCCCGAGATCACAACCTGAGCCGAAGGCAGACGCTCTGTGCAAGGAGCCCCCCGGGCGCCCGGAAACAATTGTATATTTTCACTGCGAGGTACACGTACATACAGAGGCCGTACTCACACGCACCGTTTGAAGCCTGCAGCCTCTTCCCAGACAAAGCGCTTGAACATTCGGCAGAACCGTAGGAGCAGCTGCGTGTCCCCTGTGGTCACGTGTCACCCCTTCTTTGAGTCCCTGCTGTGTGCCTGGCCCTGTTCTGGGTGTCGGGGACCCACAGTGAACGGAACATCGCCCCCACCCCGGGGCCCTGATGCTTCCTCTGCGGGCACGTGACTCTCATCGCCTTGCTGGGTGTGCGCCCCCTAACCTCACGGTGCGTGTGTCCCGGTTTGGGGACGTCACGCCAGCCAGATGCCGTGTGTGGCTTGAAGGTCTTGTTTCCCAGGGCCACCCGGGCTGTGCTTGTCGGTGGGTGGGGCTGTCACTCGCCGGTGCGCACGCCTGCGTCGTGTTCCGGGCTCTGACCGGGAGCCAGTCCCCACACTCTGGGGCTGCTGGTCACCTGAGTGGTTTCCGACTCACGGCTCTTTAGAAAAGACAATGTTGCCGTGAGCGTGGCCATCCGTGTCTGCAGGGCCTGAGCTGTGATGGGGGCACGACAGGTCTGGGTTACGGTCCGGCCTGGGGGATTGAGTGCTGCCCCCTGGTCTGTGTTTCCCTGGTTGCTGGGAAGCCGACGCCCCTTCTCCTGGGCTCAGGGTTCTGCACTTGCTCCCTTTGAAGTCTTGGTCCACGTCCGTGTTCTGGCCTTGTTCTCTGACTTCTAGGCTTCTCCGTGTTGGCAGTCCTCAACGGGGGCAATGGTGGCCCCCGGGGGACACTGGGCAGGGTGGTTCCAATGGTTGGGGTGCCCGTCCCAGACCCCGTGGGCTCCCAGGGTTGCAGCCGTTCTTGGGCATGCTCCCACGTCCAGACGTCATCCCCACGGGTGACTCCAGCCAGCCCTTCCCCGTGGGCATCCAGACCATGGGACTGGCCCCAGGCCACTGGCGCTCAGGCTTCCTCTTCCTGGTGGCTCCCTTGGGCTGAGTTCTTACCCTTGACGGCAGAGGAAGGGGCTGGGTCACTGCCCTATGCCGGTGAGCTCCCCCTTCTTGGACCTGCACAGGGTCTGGGAGAAGCCCTGATGCCAGGCCACTTGTCATATTGTCCCTTATCCACTGGGGCAGGAGGACCTGCTCAGGTGTCTCTGCTCTTGCACAGGGGGTCGACCCCACCGCCACCTGCCATGCCTGCCCACCGGAGGACAGCTGGCTGTTTCTCGGGCTGGAGAGTTCTGTCTGGCTTCCTGGAATGCCTCCACACCGCGATTTACCTGTGGATCGGGGACTGTGGTCCAGATCACACGGTAGAACACAGCAGTGCCCAGACCCCACGGCGGGGCAGCGTGGGGCTTTGATTGGAGATGTTGTGCAGGGGGGCTGGGGGAGAGCTGCAGCCAGACCCACTCCCGTCACTCAGGCTGCCTTTGAAATAAGAAGTGGGAGCTCACCACACCGTGTTCTCTGAAGCACGGATTTCCTGATGTCGCTTTGCTGACGGTAGAGCTTACTTGATAGCGATCGTTGAGAGCGGAGGGGGATGGGAAGGGGCGGGGACATCCGTGTCAGGTCCGAGGTGTGTGAGGGGCAGGGGCAACAGGAAGGAGAAGGGAAGGGTGGTGGGACCCCCGGCGGGCGGGGGCAGCACAGGGACTCCCACATGCTGATGGGAGGGGAGGGCTTCTGTGCCCCAGGAGGGGGATACCCGTGTGCTTTCCGGGCAACGGGGTGGGGGGCAGGTGTCCTAGTCTCTAGTACAGGAAACATCTGGGACCCCTACCTCCTGGGCTGCCCCATAGTTGCAAGCCCTGGAGGGAAGCTGGCATGGGCAGAGGCAAACGGTGCGTTTGTAACATGATAATAGCGCCATAAAGGTTTTCTTTCATGCCTTCTGATCATTAGTCCTAAATTTCCTCCCGACAATCATTAGTTCTACGTTAATGCAAGGAGTGCTCATTTTTGTGCTGTATAAAACTGCTACCCAGTTAGGTTTTGTGCAAAAGAGAAATTAGAGACAGCAGGACTGAGCACTCATTCTTTGTTTTTGGAATGACTCCTGCCTCCAGCTTTCCAGACCCTCCCCAGCCGTCATCCTGTCATCCTGCCCTGCAGGGCACTGGGTCCCAGGGAGCCCAGGCATCTCTCCTCCCACCCAGAGCTCACAGCTCTGTCTCCTGGGAATTACCCCCGGCGTCTGGGCGCTGTGGACCGGAGATCATCTGCACCTTCCTGCCAAGGCCAAGGTCACCTCTCACCCTGGGGCTTCTCTGGGAACAGTGGTGATGGTGAGGGATGCGGGGAGCTCCAGGGATCTGAGAGAGCCACCACCGCTGGGGACCCTCCCGCCTAGCCACCTCCGTGCTGTCTTGATCTGCTCAGGCTGCCGCAAGGATGCCCAGCCTGGCCAGGGTTCTGGAGATGAAGGTGCCCACTGCCCCCGGGTCTGGTGAGGACCTGCTTCCTGGCTGGCTGTGTCCTCATTGTGTCCTTGTCTCTCCCTCTCCTCCTAAGGGCTCAAGCCCTACGAAACCAAGGCCCCACTTCCCCTTCGTCGCCCCCCACAGGCCCCATCTGCATGCAGAATCACAGGGGACAGAGGGCTTCTGCATGTGCATTTTAGGGGCGCACTCAGTCCGCAGCACTCTCCCTGCAAGAGAGGGGTCTCTGGGGCCTCTCACTCCATCGCCACGGGGCTGCTTTTGGATCTGGTTTATGGCACCCGAGCTCTGCTCCTTGAGAGGCCACGGTCCCTCCGGCTCCCCACGCTTCACTCGTCTCTCCTGGCAGCACCTCCCAGAAGGATGTGGCCCCGGGAAACCTCCACAGGCACAGGCCCAGACTAAGGGAAACCCAAACCCCCACCACTCAGCTGCCCCAGGCCCTTCCCCTGGGCCCCTTCCCCACCCCCTTGCACCCCTCCTCCTGTCTGCCCTTTCTGAGGACGCTTGCAGGTTCTGCGGGGGAGGGGTCTCCCTGTCACCACAGTCTCCCCAACCCCCGCAGGTGTCCCCCCATGAGGTCTGTCATTCCCTAAGTCTGCATATGGTTTCTGTGTGATGCTTGTCCAAGGGCTTCTCCTGTCCCTGAGTCCCCCGTCCCCGGGGATGCCAAGCTGGCTCTTTCCAGCTCACCCGGCTGCCTGAAGTGAGCCAGGAGCAGACGGACAGACGGTGTCCTTGGGCACTCAGAGACAAGGAGGAGGGGCAGGGCCCACTGTCCCTAGGGAGTGCTCTCAACCGGGCGTGGGGGGTTGGGGGAAGCTCTCCACAGCAGTGGGGGGAGGAGGACAGGACAAGCAAGATGGCCCCCCTGGGAATGCCGCCACCTTGCATCCGATCTCCTGCCCCCCCCACCCCAACTCCCTGCTTCTCAGGCTCTATCATCCAGCTCCGGTGGGGTGTTGGGGACCGACCTGCTACACGGTCACCCTGCATGTGACATTTGACCGTGAAGGGACATTCAGGTCTCAGTGGTGACCTGAGGCGGAAGGGCCACGGCGAGATCTCAGGGTAAGCTCCGCTGTGGAGAGGAGGACCCCATCCAGGTGCCTGAGGCCCAGGTGGGCCCCCTTGGCAGACAGCCACAGAGTTGGGCCACGTCGGGGACAGGCCCGGGCTCAGCCCCCCTTCAGCTGCTGTCACCATGCCTGGCACATTGGTGCAGGGCTCAGACCTCCTCGGTCGGGGTGCCCGGCAGCCAGGCCTCTGGGAGTCAGCTCTAGCGGTCCCTGTTCCAGGCCCGCGCGCTCCAAGCCTCACTCCAGCCCTCCGGTGTGAAGGACCCTGTGGTCATGCGCAGGGAGGGGGCGCACGGTCTCTGAAGCGGGGCTCCTCTGAGAAATCGCAGAGCCAGGAGAGGGGTCACAGGGGCGGCCAGGGGCAGGGACCCCAGAATAGCAGAGGCCCCGTGCATGGGTCCAGGAGGACGCACACTCAGACTGCGGCGAGGACAGACGTTGCTGGAAAGGGCGCGCAGTGGGGCGGGTGCCAGGAAGCACCTGCGAGGCCAGGCCTCCCTTTCGTAAGGAAGTGTACGCGGAGTTGGCAAAGAACCAGGCTGGGACCAGGGGCAAGAGAGGGCGACGGGACAGTCGAGAGAGCTGCTACGCTGAGGCCAGCCGGTCTCGGGCTCCCACTGAGGGCAGGGAAGGGGGATGGAAGCTCCACCAAGTCCGGTCAAGGGCAATTTCGATCAGTGGGGCCCTCGGGTCCGTGATCTGTTATGAGGCCAAGAATGGGAACTTGGTGGGACTTCAGCGGTCTGTGCCTGGCCTTGTCCTACGTGACCAGGGGGGCGCTGGTGGGTCCTGGGATAGGGGTTCCTCACAGTGAGCCACTCCCGGAACGCAGAGTGTGTGCGGGGTTGCTTTCTGATGGCTGTTTCCCAGGTTCCCCAGCTGCCATGAAGCTGGAGCTCATCCCAGGGGGCCTGACTCCCCGGCATTGAACAACGGGAGAAGCCCAGCTCAGCCGGGCCTGGAGAGGTCGGTGACTGTCAAGGTCGCATGCAAGCTGGAGGCAGTCGGTGCGGGAACCCAAGGTGCCTGGCTCCCAGCTTGGGTCTCTCTGTAAGATCAGCTCGAGGATGTCGCCAGTGTGGGGAGTGGGATCCCTGGGAGTGTGCATCAGGTGCCCACGTGGGGGCCCTCCATGAGTGGTGGGGACCCAGCCCCATCTGAAGGGGATACTGCCTCTCAGCTCCTGTGACCGCCATCTGGGGGGGCACAAGCTCAGGCTCGTGGCATCTTCTGGTTTCTCAAGGGGAGCAAGACATCAGGATTTACTAGTTTATATTTTAAAATGACTGTGTAAATGAAAAAAACACGCCTGTGATTTGCGTACAGCTCTTCGGCCACTGGTCTGAGGCTTCTTCCAGAGCTTTCCTGGCCCTGCCCGACAAGGGGTCGATGTTTCACTCATGCTTGCTAGCCCCCTTGTCGGGTCTCTGCAGCCCCACGAGCGACGGGGATCACTCAGTCATGCATTAGAGATGTCTGGATGCGAAGTAGCTCAGCCAGAAATCTCTCGTCCCTGCCAAGAGCAGTATGTCAGCTGTGGAACTAGAAGGGGCCAGCTAGGTCCCCTCACTCCAGCCACGCTGGACTCCACGTGGCCTCAACTCCTGCTCCTGGGGGCAACACCCTGGGCTGCCTCCCTTGTCCCCTGTCTCAGGGACTCCCGCTCAAACCAGTCAGTCTTCTCACGGTCTTAGGTGCCAGGTGCTTAGTACTTCTCTGTTGTAGTCCCTTAAATTGCCTGTTTGAATCTCAAGTTCAATTTCTAAGGGGTCTTTCGGAATTTCTGTAGCCAGCCATGATGGAGAACTTGGTATAGAAGCTGTGCTAGGTCTTTGCTTTTTGCCAGAAAGACCTAGAAAGCCAGACAAGTATACGGAGCATAGGGATTTGGACACTGGGACGAGAGGTTGTGCAGGAGAAAGGGAATGGATGAAGTGAGTGGTCCCATCAATGCACTTTTCCTCCTGGAGGTGGTGTCCCTGCTCCAGCGGGGAGGACACTGCTGGCAGCCTGGTGGGCTACGGGTTGAGGAGGCAGAGGCTGGGCTGTGGGGAGGCTGCGGGGAGGCTGCGGGACAGAGTGCCGGAGAGGGCAGAGACGTCAGAAGAAGGTCTCGTTGAGCTTGTGCTGAGGTGGGCAGGGGATGGCGAGCCAGAGCCTCGCAGATCCTGGAACCCAGGCCGCGGGAGGAGGTGTGCAACGGATCTCAAGGAACTTTGGGGCCATGGGTAGAGACGGGAAGGCTGCTGCCTTCGTAGGAGGGATAAACTAGCCCTAGAGGAAAGTCTCCTTGGATGCATCTCAGGAAAATGTAACAACAGAGCTGGAAAGGATGAAGTCAAGAGCAACTCCCTTGACACAATGTAACCTGTTCATGTTGCAATTCTAGGAAATACTGTGCCTGGAGGTCTTTAAACATTTTGTTCAATGGTTTGATGCACAGAGAGCTACGGAAGCATGTCATTAGCTTTGAAGGAGAACCAGCGCCAAAGCTGCTGGTCCTCAGACCGCATGGGAGCCAGCCTCTGCTGAGCGCACCTGCTACCCGCCCCCACTCCTTCCCCGGCGTGAATAAGGTTATAAGAAGCGAACGCAGCTTGGTTCCTTCAATAACCAATATGTGTAGAGACTAGACAGCAAGTTGGCTTTTTCCTGGGAGGACCCTTTCTACAATATATTTTATTATTTCTACATGCCTTGAATCTTGGAGAGCTGATCTTTCTAGAATGCTCTTGGGGGGCCACTGTTGTTTTTATCTGCTTTCCCCTTAATTCTGGTCAGTGCCTGCCTTTCCCGCCTCCTGCTACTAATTCTGGGCAATGCTGCTGGCCAGAGCCCCTGCCATGCCCAAAGCATGGACATCTGGTCAGAGTCTGGCCCAGTCACAGTGTCCCCATGCCCACAGCCGCAGGGGCTGGTCCAGGGATGGGGTCCTGAGTCCTTCCCTTACTTTGCGGGCCACAAAAAATCATCTAGAGATGTGTTTTCTGGAGCCCTTTACTTTCTCCAGTCTTCCCACTTGCGGGGGAGGGAGAAGTTAGAGCTAGGGGCTGCTGTATTGGTCAGGGTTCTGCAGAGAAACAGAACCAATAGGACATCCGTATGAGGAGATTTATGACAGAATTGGCTCACCAGCAAGTCCACGATCTGCAAGTTAAAAACCAGGGTAGCCATTGGTGTATTTTGATCTGAATCCAAAAACCTGAGAACCGAGAGCTCTTGTGTCGGAGGGCAGGAGAAGGTGGATGTCTCAGCTCAAGCAGAGGAGAGGAGGGGCTCTTCCTCTAGCTTTTCATTTTGTTTGGGCCCTCGGCAAATGGGGGGACACCCACCGGCACCGGTGCGGGCCGTCCTTCCTCAGTCTGCTGATTCAGATGTGAATTTCTTCTGGAAACACCCCATGGACACACCCAGAAATGATGTTTTACCAGCTGTCTGGGCCTCCTGGTCAGGTTGACACATGACGTTAACCTTCACTAACACCGTAGAAGCTCCCACTTCACCCCCGTTTCCAGGCTCCTCCCCTGACGTCTGTGCCTGACGTTCCTGGGTCTGGAGACTTCATGCTTTAATACTTCAGAAAACGAAACTCCAGATTCTTGTGGGGAAATGTCTGGTATAGGGGCTGGAGGGAGACTTCCGCACTTCTCACCAAATCCCCAGTTGTATCTCTCTGCCTCACCCCACTTTCCATGCTTCTGCTACATTGCGTCCCTGAGCCTTTCTGGGGCTCTGCAGTACAGCCGGCAGTAGTTCTTTCACTGGGTTCCAGTGAACGGCAAATGCACCTTGTTCGTTTCCTGAAACGACTTCCGTTTATCTTTGCTCTGGGGGATAGTTTAGTTGGGTATAGAAATTCCAGGTTGACAGCAATTTTTCTTCAGCACGTTGGGCAATCACTTCACATTTTTTAAAATAGATTTTATTTATTTATTAGAGAGAGAGAGAGAGAGAGCAAGCACACATGCACAAGCAGGGGGAGCAGCAGAGGGAGAGGGAGAAGCAGAAGCAGCTTCTATCCCAGGACCCTGGAATCCTGACCTGAGCCAAAGGCAGATGTTTAACCAACTGAGCCACGCAGGTGTCCCTGGCATATCTTGATCTTGATGAGAAATTCATTGGCAGCTTGACCGTTTCTCTTTGCAGGAAATCTGTATTTCTTCCCCGTAGCTTTTAAGATTTTTGTTTGTTTGTATTTATTCTGTCTGGTGCGTGGTGTGCCCCGTTTGTCTGAGAATTCACAGATTCAACTCTGAAGATTCTGAGCCGCTTACTCATTGTTTACCCCAGAATCTCAGTGCCTGAGCTGATTTCCTCTGTTTTCTACTACTGGAATTCCCAGTAGGTGTGTGCAAGCTTTTCTTTATCTGGCTTCTGTGTCCCTCAACTTTTCCTTCGTTTTTCCCTTCTTTTGACATCTCTAAATTATTTTCTTGATATCTCTGCATTATTTTCTTGGCCAGTTCTTCACTGGTACTTTCCAATTCACAAATGATTCCTTCTAGGTAGCATTTATTCTCCTCCCTGAGGTTTTAAAAAAGTTTTCATGGCCATTGTTCTCATTTCTAGCATTTTTAATGGGTTCTTCCCTATCTTTTCCTGTTTTGTGTTGCTTATCTCGTTGGTTTGTTTACTGATGTCTGGGGGTTTCAAACACATCTAAGTTTATAATGTCTCCTTGGATGGCTGTATTATTTCAGCTTCTCCCAGTTGATGACTTTTTGGGCTGGGTTTCATGGCATTTGCTTTACTAATGTGTTTACAGGCTTTAGTTTTTCAGTTCATCTGAGTGGATGCTTTCTGTTGACCTTTACTCCCTGCCCCACCCCCCAGCCTTGCTGTTGGTTGCGTGGGCAGTTCTGCAGCTGCCTCCTTTTGGTTCCGATTCAGAATGAAGTCACGTTCCAGCAGACTGGGATTGCCACCCGCCCCCCCCCACCCCGTGGGGATTGCCACTGATGTGGCTCTCTGTCCCCTACAAATTAGAGCTTCTTTTTAGCCTTCATCTACGGGCAGAGAAGCTCCCCGCCAGCCCAGTGCCTGCCTCTGCAGGCTCCCTGGTCCATGCAGCAGCCGCTCGGCCTGTCTCGCTGCCAAGCCTTCAATGTCCAGAACCCTGGCCAGGGAAGGGCATATCTCCTGGCTGCTCTGCCTTGTCCAGACTTGAGTCTGGGGCTTCAGTTTCTGATTCTTGCTGAGAATCTTGTCCCCTTTCAGGATCCCCAAAATGCTTGGCTTGCTTTAGGGCTCAGCTTTGCCTTCTTAAACATAAAAACCCCATCACTGATGGGAGTTGGGGCGGGATGACCCTGCATGAACTGTGCAGGCAGTTCCCTGATGTCACTCCTCATGCTCCACTCCAGCTTGTCTGCTCTCAGTCCCTTTCATGCAGCCTCTGCCGCCGCCTCTATCTGCCTCCAGGCTGGTCCCTGCCAGCCCTCTCTTCACACCGTCAAGAGGTCCTGCCCTCATCTGGAAACTCAGAAGCGTGGCAAGGCTCAGTGGTCCTCAGGACAAAGCCCCGATCCTTCACCAGGCCTAGTGCCTCCCTGTTCTGGTGTCCCAGTCCCACTCCCTCTCACACCCAGTGCTTTCTCTGCTCTGGGCTCCTGCCCCCGCGACTCCCCTACTCCTTCTGTCCTCACGTGTGGGATTAGTGCTTGCCGGCCCCCTCCTGAGGTCCCAGCAGCACGTCTCCCACCCCAGGCCGTGCTGCCGAGACCAACATGCCCCATTCCCCAGAGAGCACTCAGGGGCCAGGTGTTCATTCTCTAGTCCCTGGGGCTTGGTGAGGGGAGGAGCTCAGCAGTGTTGATTCAATTAATGGAAGGAGGATTAGTGTTCTGGCTGGCCCTGCCCTCACACATGTGGTTTGTCAGCCCCACCACTAAGTTAATCTGCCTCTGGCAGGGGCAGGGGTGGGAACGGGCCACAGATCAAAGTCTTAACCGGCACCTGCCACTAGCCAAGGGAAAAAACAGCTCCTCTCTGAAAGGGAAAAAAAGATCAAAAGAACCAAATGTATTGACGGAAAAGCCACCTCTGTGAGAAGGCAGAGGCCGAGTTCTTAGCAGTTATCTTAAGAAGAAAGTGAAAGTCAATACCCACCCGGAGAAAGTCAAATCTTATGTAGCCTCCCGTGATTTCTCAATCAATGCAAACCTTTTTCCTGTTAATATTTCTCCCAGTGAAGAGCTTTCGCTCCTCAGACCCTTACTCACAGACCCATTTGTCTGGGCACGCCGCGTTCCCTATTGTTCATAAAATGCACGTTCATTCGGAAGGAGGAAAATCCAGTGTTCGTTCAGCGTACTCTGGGGTCCCTGAATTACAAGAAAAACAATTTCCACTACAAAACAAGGATATTACGCTACACAGGGATGCCGACTGCACCCAAGAGAATTTCCAAGGGGGTGCGGCGTCTCTCCTTGCTCGGATGAAATCACGCCACTGACAAACAGAAGGCTTTTGATCAGACCATGCAGGCGAGGAGACAGTTGCATGAAGAAGGCCACACATTGGCCACCGTGGGGGGGTTTCACCCTGGCTGCTCTGTGGCCCCCTCCGGACAGGGATGGGGCTGGCCAGGGTGGGGAGCACATCGGAGCTCTTACCCAGCGTGCTCCTCTTCTGTGGTCTGGGGGTCCCCCAGGGCAGACAAGGGGGGTAGAGGTTGATTGTGCTTAAACACCCAGTAGACTGGCATCCACGGCCACGCTGAAGGTCTTGTCTGCCGGGCTCTGCTGGCCCACTGCCCCAGGGCACCGGAGCTCATCGTCACATGGTGGCTGCTTTCCACGTGTGTCCCTCACACTCACCAGTGGGCTTGCCACGCACAAGTGTTTTCATCTGTCCCCTGGAGGGAGCTTGCTGGGACATCAGGGGCCCTTGCCCCCACTTTGTGTCATGCGCACGGGGGTGGAACGGGCAGGGAGAAGCTAACAGGCCTTTTGTGGGCCGGTGGCAGAACACAGCACCCAGCACCCCCATCGTGTGGCATCAAGGTAAAGGGAACCTCCAGGGCAGTGCCAGGGGCTCTGCGCCCTTGGTGGGGTGGGTGTGGTCACCGGGGCCAAGCAGCCTGCTGGTGAGAAGATTTAGGAAAACACAGTTCCAGGGGACAGAGGGGTAGAAATTAGGTGCCTGTTTTGGAAAGCTGGCCGCGTTTCTCCTCTCCTGCCTCTTGTGCAATTGCCCACGTTCCCCGCTGGGCCTCATGGCCCTGCCTCTCCTGCTGAGACCTGCTGTGTCATCTCCAAGTGGGGAGGGCACTCGCTGCCGTACCAGCTGTCAGGATGACTGAGCTCATGCCCCAGAGCCCAGCTCTGGGCAGATGGTCAGCCCACTGGTCACCTTAGTGCTGTCTTCTGGGGCAGGACCCACCTTCTGTCCCTGAGGGCTCTGCTGCCCCATGACGGAGCTGTGATAGGGAAGGGTGGGGCTGGCAAGGACACCAGGTGGGCCAGGATCCCCGCATCCAGAACCCACTGTCCTGCTCCTTCGGCCAACTGCTCCCCCTCCTGCTGACCAGGGTGGTTCTCTGGTCTCCCTAGATGAGGAAGGCATCTCCCTGGACCTCTAGGACTGGGGCTACTTTGGTTGACTTTGGAAGATTCTGGAAGCTTTGTCCCTGCCCCGGGTGTGTTACTTGTCATGGCCTCATTGTTTCCCTGCAGACACGACCAGTAAGTCTGCTTAGATGAGACAGGCCCATGGGCTTAATGTGGGGGGAAGCGATGTTGGGGGGCTGCTTGGAGACTGAGTTATTGCCATTGGTTCTGGGGACAAACGATGCGATATCCTACAAGGTGGGCACCTGGACAGTCCTCCTGGGGGGCCCAGTTGCAGCTCTGGCCTCCCGCCTCCTCCCAGGGCCTCCTCCGTGGCCATCGAGACCACAGTGCCCCCTCCCCATTTCTGGCATCCAAGGCCCGCCCCTGACAGGAAGCCCGGACCCCTGTGATGGGCGGAGATTCTGGGGTGGCCCCTCTGGCCATCTGCAGATGACCCCATTTGCTGCGGCGAAGGGCCACGTGGGGTTTTCATGCAGTGACTGCCAGTTAGGCCCCTTGTCGGGGGCCGCGGGCCTCTCATTGTCTGTCTGTAGGTGCCCCACTCCGCAGAGAGCTTGAGTACGGTGGTTCCCGGATGCCCTGCCTGCCCCCTTCCCAGCTGCCTTCTGCACATGCAGTGTGCCATTTGGGGGCCTGCGGTTGTGTCTGGGCGAGCGGCCGGAACCCCCGCTTCTTCTCTGTGGGGCTGGGGTCTGCGGGCATGCGTGTGACCCCTTCCCCAGCCAGCAAGCTTCTGGAGCCCGCACATGACGTGTCTTTGCTTCTGCGAGAGTTCGATCACCTCTGTGATGACGGTCTCTCACGGTTTGACCAATGAAGCAGGAGGAAGGAATCAGTGACTTCTTGGCACATACCGGGGGCTTGGGTTTGAGTGAGCAACAGTGAGCAGCTGTCCCACAGCCACACGCGGGCCACAGCGGCACCGGGAACAGCCCTCTTTGGGTACAAATGGCGGAGATTTCTTGTGAACCCGGTGTCTGTCCTCCCTTTCTGGATGCACCTTCCAGCCTTCCCTGAAGCCTGGCGAGGCCACGTGGACTGGGAGCAGCAGACGTGAGTTCGAGTCCTGGATGGGCCAGTACAGGTAAATTCCGTGCCTCCCCTCCGCTCTGCCCCTTTAGGTCGCCTGGAAACGAGATGAGAAGGCAGGAGCTGGAGCAGCCATCCTGGGCCGTGAGGGTGGCAGAGCAGCAGACAGGAGGAGCTGGGTGTCACATGCCCTGGAGCAAACACCGGGGCCGAAGGAGGAGGCTCTGCCCTGCTGGTGCTCCTGTGTTTGGGGTCTCTTTGTTATAGCAGCACAACCTGTGCCTTCAGGCGAATGCCCCTTGGCCTCACCCTAAGGCAAACTTTACTTTCAAAACCTTCGCTTATGACTCTGTTTTCTAACCCAACTGATCAGACTCATTTGCTGAGAAATGACGTCAAAGGCAGTCAGGACTGACTCTTCTACCAAGTCTCACTGTTTTACTTCCCTCTGCTGTCTGGCTTCTCTCTCTGAGCGCTGGGGGCTGACAGCGGAGCCTGTGGGAGGAGCCCCCGCCCCTCCAGTCTGAGTCCCTCCTGCAGGGGAGAGGCTCCGGTGGAGGGAACGCGGTCCTTGGGCTGCAGATGCCTCGGCCTGGAGAGCTCCGCGCCTTGTCCAGGAAGCCAGTGGCTGGCCTGGGGTTCAGAGAATGGACCACCAATCCCAAGGGCCATGGCCTTTATTTTGTGCATTTTTGTTTGTCAAACATTCAAGCCTGAGGTCTGCCGTTTTCCTTCACTTTTGGTCGTTTTGGCTCCGGGCTCAGTTCAACCCCATCCACTTGGAGTTCAGTGGGTTGTCCAGGTCGTAAACTCATCTTCCGCCTCGGTTCCCGTCTCAGGGACATTTCTGCTCAGCAGAACCATTTCCTGCTAAGTGGCACCTGGCCCCTTGTTCCCGGAACCGGCGAGGGCCACAGGCGGGAGGCTGGCTCGGGTTACCCGGGTGTTCCTCCCGTCCCTCCTGGCTTTGCCGGCCGACTGTTCGTGGCAATCCTTCGCACGGCCTCGGGCCCCCCAGAGACCCTGTTCTCTCCTTGTCCCAGAGCCAGTAACTCAGTGACTGCTGTGCCTGCCAGTGCCACGTGTCCGTTCATTCCGACGGGCTCCCCCCTTCCTGCAGCTGGAAGTGGCCTCTGGCCTCTGGGACCTCCCGCCCTGACAGCCTTCACCTGGGCCACCTGCTAATGAGGGGGGTGGGCCAGGGGCTCCGTGGACGCCTCCGTGGCTGGGCACAAAGTCTCGGGGCAGGCCTGAGGCTGGTGGGTGGTGGCTGGCTTTCTCTGAGCTTGCTCTGGGCCTGGGACGTGGGAGGCAACCAGGGGGTTTCGAAAGGCCATAGACCCCTGGGTGGGGATGGCTGTCCCTTTGGGTTTCCTTGGGGGAGTTGGTGACAACATTTGGGCAGTGAGGCCAATGCCGGCTTCGGTGGGCCTCAGGCCCTCAGGGCCACTTCTGTGGGGAATGGAAGAGTGGGCGCTGTCCAGGGCTCCCCCGGCAGCCCGGGAGCTATCATGACAGCACTGCTGACCCAGAAACGTCGGCAGGCCCCTGGCACCACCCGTGGGACTTCCAAGACGTGCGTGAATAAAACCATGAACACAGGAGTCCTGATCCCTCCACCGGCCGCCCAGGAGCCTGAGCCCCTGATGAGGGCACCTGGGGCCAGGCACACCCAGGGGAGGGAGGGGACTTGAGGTCTGGTCCCCCGAGGACCCCTTCGGTGCCTCCCGAACGGTGGGAGGGCCGATGGGGCACAGGGGGGAGACGCTCTTAGCCAGGTTGAAATCTCTGCTATTTCTTGCTCAGGACCGTGTGCATTTGCTTCTGGAACAAGCGGGTCAGAAGGA
Organism: Eira barbara; assembly: GCA_020311275.1. NCBI lineage: Eukaryota > Metazoa > Chordata > Mammalia > Carnivora > Mustelidae > Eira > Eira barbara. Next base: position 2,787,981 of record JAHRIG010000369.1, on the reverse strand, counting down.
GCAGGACAGGAGGAGGAGGTGGCCTCCCGGGAGTGTGCTGGACGGAAGCCCACGTCGACTGGCAGGAGCTCTGGGACGGCAGAGGGCATCCCGCTTGCATCCATGTCCCTTGGCCCTGGAGGGAGGCAGGGCTGGGAGAGAGAGGCCAGAAGTGGGACCGGGGGCTTTTGGAGGCCGTGGGGGAGGGGTGCCCTCACCTGAAAGCAACCAGGATAACCTCGCAGGGACCCCTGCTTCGGGCCATCCTCACTGCTGGGGCCTGGTCCCGTCTCTTCCCCTGCAGTTCCCAGTTCCCCTGCCTCCATGAGCGGCCCGTCCCCGGGGAAGGGAGAGGATTCGGGCCAAGACCTGGCAGGGAGGGGTGAGCCCTGCGGGAAGCTGGGGAGGAGTGGGAGGGGCTGTGGGGAGAACCCAGCAGGTGGGGCCGCGACGTCAGGGACCCCCGTCAGCAGCGAGATGCCACATCCCCCTTTTAGAAAGATGCAGTGTTAATGCGAATCACATGCAGCCGGACCCCAGGAACGGGACCCCCAAAGTGGTTCTCCTCCCCAGGAGCTCCCCGTGGGGTCTGTCTGGGTCAACGTCATGGTCATGACGGAAAGCTGAAAGAGGGAGGCAGCTCTCTCCGGAAATGAGGTAGTCCCTCAGTAGTACTATCCCCGCCCAGGGCCACTAGCCTCTCAGTGCCCCCTGCCCCAAACCTGTGCCCCCCACAACACCATCAGATAGGAGGGGACAGCCAGGGAGGCTGGGGCGTGGCTCCGGAGGCTGGCAGAGGGACAGGGGTCTTCCGTGGTCCTGGGAGACCCTGCTCTGACCTGTCACCTGTCCCCTCCCCAAGGACAGGTGTCCTGATCCTGCCTGTCACTTTGAAGTCAGCCAGCGGGGACGCAGCCTGAAAAGCCATTCGGAACTGTTTGGGGAAAGCAGCTGTCTGGGCCTGAAGACTCCCAGTTTGGGTTCACTGGAAGGAAAACAGGCAATTTCCCTCTTCTCTGAAGTTATTATTCGTGCAGAGATTTCCTGGAAACTCCAGTAAGTCCCCCTCAGGCAGATGGCCTTGTAATTACCCGCCAACTGCTGGCCACTTGGCTTCCCCTGGGGACCTGCCGGCCGAGCAGGCAGCTGAGCCCGCCCTGGCTTCCTGGAAGCCCCCTCCACCCCCGCCGTCCGCCACCGTCCCGGGGAGAGGAGCCTGCAGCCCGGCTGGAACCCGCCCCGTCCAGACGGATGTGCCGGCTTGGAACATGTGACAGACTGAACACGGCGTCTGTCTTTTTCTGCCTGACGAAACGGGCTGCAGAGTGAAGAAGTGTGAGCAAAATCCGGGGAGTGTCTAACTGACTGCATCGGGTGGGAGGGAGCCTCGTCCACAGCCACTTGCCTTGACCCTCAGGGCTGTCAAATGCGCTGTCGTCCAGGTCACGGCCCGAGGGACGTGGGTCTCCAGCGCCAGAGCATGGCGTGAGACAGCATCCCTCAGAACGGGGCCACACATGCCCTAAACCCCAAATGACCACGAAGGTCCAAAAGTTTTAGTTTTAAAAATAAGCACCCTCTGCCACTGGACACAGCCATGGTTTTTCTCCGTGGCCATCGTGGGTGCCCTCATGGGTGCAAGTGTGAGTCCACTGTCCCCTGGGTCTGTCCCAGTTTTCTAGAGCTCTGCTGTCTTGGACAGACCCTGCCTGTGTGTCCGATCCGGGTTTCCAGCCACCTAGAGGGGCTGTCCCCACCATCCAGCACTGCGTGGGACCACTGCGTCGGGTCCTGCCGACGGCTGTGTGGCTCTCCGGAGATGTCCCCAGAATGCATTCCCGGGATCGCCAGGGGTCTGATCCTGAGGGTTCCCTGGGTGCGCCGTCTGAGAAACGGACCCGTTCAGTGCTGGGAGGCTGCGCATTCCCCCAGGGGCTGGGCCAGGCCAGGCTCATTGGGCTGATGTCATTGTTTTGTTAAATTCAGAGATACGGCGGGAGGGGGTTCATGGTCTGGTTTTTCCCTAGGAAGTGGAGCGTTTCCCCAAATGCCGGTTGGCAGTGTGGGAGAGTCGAGCTCTCGGAGGCCGGTTCCCACGCGGAAGGCGACAGCGCGGCTCCCACAGCGGGCGGCAAACCCAAGACGCCCCACGGCTTCACGCCAGGCCTCTGCACCCCGTGGGGCAGCCCACCAGGTGAGCCCCAGGACCCAGGCTCATCCCTTTCCTGCACAGAGGTGAATACAGAGAAGACCCCGGCCCCGGGGCAACCTGCTGAGGAATTCAGAGGGGACCTCCGGCCCCAAGGCGGTTGTGGAACAGAAGTACAGAGAGGGAAAGGGTTACCGATGGCGATGGCGGAGATCAAGCAAGAGAGACAACGGGCCCCAGTCTTTCTGGCCACAGGAGGCAAACATCCCCGGGGCATCACGTGTAGCGGGTCTCTGCAACCTGGAGGGCTCTGCGAAGGAGGCTGCCCCTCCTGCCGCCTGCCCGTTGGAGCAGTCTGCGAGCTGAGCGGCTGGACTCCTGGGTTCTGGTCCGGGCTCCCGTGACTCCTGCCCGCTCTGGCACACGTGGGCCCCGGGCTTGCCTCTGGCTGTCGTCGTATGCGCGGAGTGGCAAGACCCAGGAAAGGGCTCAGAGCTGAGCAGGCGGGCAGTCACCGTCCAGCAGGGCCGGAGCCCGGGTCTGTGGACAGCGGGCCCGTGGCGGCTTGGGGTGCCGGTTAGCTTTGGTAGCTGCATTGCGAGAACCTTCCCCTCCTGGCCCGGCTTGCGGACCTCTCCCCTTCCCACCCACCCCACTGTCTCTCAGTCCGGGCAAGTCATGTGCTGCGCTTTGAGCTGGAGGGGGTCACCTTCGCTCTCCCCGGGCAACTCAGACCTCGGCAGGTGGGTGTCTGGGGCCTGGCCAGTAACTGTGCAGGGTCGGTCTTGTTCTGGGCCTCCCCTGCCTCCCCCGCTTCCTGGGCTCCCCTCCTTCCGGCAGCTGGAAATCCAAGCGGAGGAAATGCGGGCCAGAGGGAGGCAGGGAGGGAGGAAGGAGGCTTTCCCTCACAGCGTCTGGAACCTTGGGGTTTTCTTCCAGGTTTGTGAATTCGGGGCAGGTGCGGGCTCTCTGGGCCACAGGCTGAAGCCGACGGGACCAGTGGGGCGCTGCGAGCTTCTTCCTGGTGGAGGGGGGTCCCTTCCCAAGAATGTCCCCACACGGGCCTCAGAGTGGCTGATCTCAGGGTCAGGTATACTTACGGGAGGCGAGGTGCCCCTCCCCCACACTCTTCCCTGACCGTTCATATAGGGGCAGGTCCCCGATGGTCGATGGTCGTTGGTCTGGTCGGGGAGGCAGAGGGAAGGGTCCACGCCCTTCGCAGGAGCAGGCTGAGCACCTCAGCCCTGGGATCGGGAGCGGGGAGGGAAAGGGGGTTCGGGTCACTGGGGACAGGACAGGAGATGCTGGAGCCCAGGGTGGGCAGAAGCAGGGCTCAGGGGACGGAGAGCGATGTTCCCCGATGCGGTCCTTCCTTCTGGGTTCCGGGGGCCAGAAGCAGCCGCCTCTCCTGGGCCGGCCCGTCCCCGGCCACGCTCTTCCTCTGCGCATCACCCGACGGCAGGGGCCGACGAGGCTGGTAGAGGCCCGGCCACCTGGGAGACGGATAGCTGTTTCCCTCCCCCTGTCTACACCGCAGGCAGACAGGAACTCCTGTCCCACACCCCTAAACCTTGCCTGCCCCAGAAGCCCACCTGGCTGGGCGATGGCTCCCATAGGACCTCCGGGCCACTCCAGGTTGGGAGGGGCTGGTGTTTTGCTGTGAATGGACGTCCGTAGAGATGCTGGCTCTCATGCACGGCCCTGTAAGCACCCGCCAGAGATGTGCCATGGTGAGGGGGTGTCGGCCAGCCCCTGGGGTGCGAGCTCACGCTCGGAAAGCGCTCCTTAGTGGCCAGGGGACCCCCAAGGGTCTCAGTGCGTGAGGTGGGAGCCAGGGAGGAGACCGCGGTCCCGTTCAACGTCCGCTCCCACCATCTGGAGGGAGACATCCGTGCACTCAGCATTCCCTCGGGGTCGTCGGGGGGCCCAAACAGGGTCACGCTTGTAGAAGGGCTCTCCAGAGGTGAGGGTCACATACGGGGATGGTTTCAGGATGGAAGGTTCACCCCAAAGAGAAGGTGCAGCCGCGGGACAGTGGGGCCCCCCACGCCTGGAGCCGCCTGTCCCCCGACTCTGGAGGTCACACACACTCCCCAAGCGACCCATCCAGCAGCACGGGGCCCGGCACCCCAGCTCTCCCGCGTGAATACCGCGCTGCGTAGACGCTGCGTGCGTGGGAGGAAGGCGAGGAGGACACCGGCGGAGCGGAGGTGACAGGCCCTGTCGCGGCTGGGACACGGGAGGCTCCGGCTCCGGCTCCGTCATCTTCCTGACGCAGCCGTCCTCCTCCCGGCCATCCAGTCCTTTAGGGACTGACACAAACCTCGGGGCTGGGGTCTGGCGGGCCTTCTTGGAGGGGATGTCCCCATCCTCCAGCCTCTGCATACACACATAAAAAGCCACGTCTCAGAAACGTGGCACCTCGTGTTTATTAATGAGTTGGCTTTTACACATAAGAACTAAACGCCACGTAACTGTGTTATCAAAGTCAAGTTACAGCTCGTATCAGAAACATCACTTCATGATGCGCGTGGCTATCGGGGTCAAGTTTGAAGGCGCCAGGAGACTCCTGTCTCCCCTCCATCCTGATGGGAGGCTCCGTGGCTTCCTGGGGGAGGGACGCCCCTGACCAGCCCCGGGGTGACCCCTCACGTCTGTCTTCCCACGGCTGACCCAGCAGCCTAGTTCCTTGGCCTGCGGCTCCTGCCCCCGTGAGGCGACCGGCTGGGTTCACTTGTACCACGCACGACTGTCCCTCAGTCTCCCCGAGGGGCAATGTGACTGCCGCAGGGGGCCGGTGACGCGCACGTCCTACCGCCCGGAACGATTACCTTACCCGGCCGAAGACGTGCTCACGACAAGGATGGTCAGAGGAGGAGTGTATGGGGATTAGTGGGTGGCCCCAAGTACCGTCATGTGTGCCCTTAGAGAGACAGACGGGGGAGACCGGACGGACACACGGAGAAGACGGAGCAGAGGGACATGGGGTCATAGCCACGGACACTGGGGCGGGGGTCCCAGTAGCTGGGAGGTGCAGGAAGGGTGGTCCCTGGAGCCTCCAGAGGGAGCATGGCTGTGGCCAACACCTTCATTTCAGACTTCTGACCTCCGGAACTGAGGGAGAAGAAATTCCCTTTCTTCGAAGCCACCTGGTCTGTATCGATTTGTTCCAGAAGGCCTAGGACACGAACGCAGGCACCTTCACTGTTGTGCCTTCGTTGCAGTCATTTTCATATGGGGTCACCCTGGTGTCCTTCTGCCGGGCTGAGCGCTTTCTTTGCGGCCGAGCTAGAGCCTTCACGCAGCCCCCATGACCTCGATCCTCAGGGACCCAGTGCCCGGGCTGGTCTCGGAACACCCGCAGATCTGGGTGATTGTCTGAGGCACAGCCTCGCCATCGAGCTTTAGAAATCTCCCCTGGAGCTCCCAGCTCAGTGGCTCAAGCCCAGGCTGGTCCCGCTCTGAGTGGGGGGTGGTGCGTCTTGGCGGGGGGGCCCTTAGCTGGGAGCCGAGGCACCCAGCCGGCTTGGGCCACGCTTAGCACAGCGTCATCCTGCAGACAGCCGGCGTCCGTCGGGCCAGACCGAGCGCAGCCTGACGAGCAAGGCTTTTGGCGGCCACTGACACCTGCGTATTCCTTTTTCTGGACTTTCTGAAACATGCTGAGCCACGTTGAACACGCAGAGAGAGCACAGACCGTCCCTCTCCTCCCTCTGTTTGACCTGCAGAAGGCGTGAGCGCACCCAAGGAAGCCAGGAGTGCCATTACAGAATGAGTCTCGCTTCCTAAATGCTGACCCAGAGGACAGATATCGGCCAAGGTCTGGCAACACTGATGAGAGCTGGGAACAAAGCCGCGGCTCAGGAACCTGCCAGTGCTTTGTGGTGATTGGAGAGTGGCGCGTCCAGCCCCAGCACTCGGCCACCCCGGGAGCCTCCCCGGCGTGGCCACTCGGCTGTGACACGGGTAGCCGGTCAGACCCTGAGCCCCGACGTGCCCTGTCCCAGCGGCGAGGCCCGTGGTGCCGGCACACGGGATTGAGCGGCCCCGTCCCCAAATGGGTCTTGGTGGGAAGGGGCAGCGTCTCCAAGCGGCTTCCGGGTCCCAGGCCCCGTCTACATGGTCAGGCCACTGCCCGTGGGAAAGGCCCTCGCCCCTTCTCCCTTCGTCGATCTGCCGTAGCTAAAAACGAGAACCGCGTCTGGGGCTGTGCTTGAATCATCTCCGAACGCTGGTCTCCACGGGAACACCGTCCCGCCCGGCTGCCATCCAAGGAAAAGAAGAGAATATTCCCCCGCGCCGGCAATTTTATTAATTAAAAATGTTTATCTTCTCACACTGGAATGAATAATACACTCACAGACTCAAAACCCAGACGGCACGCTACCCCCTGTGAGTGACCAAAACGGTGTGGTGTTTGCAGGCAGAGGGACAGACGTGCCCACGGGCGGACGGCACAGACAGCCCACCGTCTGCCCTGCTGATCGGTGACACGGGGCAAAGCAGTCCGACCGAGGGAGGACGGCCCTTTCAGCAGACGGCGTGGGAACGGCTGTGTAGTCACGGACCTTGAGTCTCGCACCCGATGCGAAAATTAATTCCAAATGGATCGCAGGTCAAATGTCAAACATTGTGCTAAAACTTTTAGGAAAAAGTAGAAAATCTTCAGGACCTAAGGTGAAGCGTTTTTAGATTTGACACCAAAAAAGCACATCCATCGCAGGCCAGACTGTAGGCCAGACTTCGTTAAACCGAGAAACGTCTCTTCTGAGAAGGATCTTGTGGGAGGACGGAAGGGCCAGGCGTGGATAGCCGGACCGTATTTGCAATCTGTGCCTCGTGCAGAGGACTGGGCCGAGACCGCACAGAGCACCCCCGGGCCCCACCACGAGCGCAAGCTGGTTGGAACGTGGGTGGCAGACACGAACTGAGGGTCCGTGGAGGACAAACGAGCCCGTGGCAGTGGGTACCACGGGGGGGGGGTCTGCTGTGCACGCTCAGAGCGGCGGGCCCACGCCAGCAAGCACACCAGCCGTGGCGGGGCGTGGACGCACAGCCGGGAGGAATGGGCACGGTGTGGCCCTTCTGGACCAGGGTTCCGGTGTTCCTTATGAAACAGCGTCCGCCTTTCTCCCAGCGGGACACAGAAGTGTGCATATGACAGATGGCGACAGTGTGATCGCCCAGATGTCCTTCCGCAGGCGAGCGGCTGGACTGACCACAGCCCGTCCACCCCTGGCGTACTCCTCCAGGAGGCAGCCCGGGCTGCAGCTCCCTCGGTGGCTCGCTGGGTCCTCGGAGAACCATCCTGCGTGAGGAGACCTGTCTCCAAGGCTGACAGTCACTGTGACCCCGTTTCCAGCCATTCTGGAAGCGGGTGACCACAGGGACGGGTCAGGGCGGTGGGCGCTGGGGGTTTGGAGTGGGGAATGACAGAGGGGCTGCACAAGGGACCCTTGGGGTGGGACGGTGTGGTCGCCACGTAAAGCTACCCACGTGTCAGCATTGCCTCAGACCAAAGCCGCACACGCACGTGCGACTAAAGTGGGGACATCTGTTGAGGCTGAGCGTATCGATGTCGGGGTCGTGCCTGACCCAGAGCTTCGTGTTCACAGTCGGGCGGAAACAAATAAAGTTGGTTCTTCAAAATGTATCCTCAGTCCCTGGCGGGCCGGGGCCGCCCTCCCTGACCAGGGCCGTGGCCGGCGATGCTGGTCCCTGGGGCCGGGCTGGGAGTGCCGCCTGCCGCTGTCCACACCGCAGTCCAGCTGTGGCGGAGCACCGCCGAGATGGAGGTGCGGGCCTGGGGAAGTGACCGCCAGGCCGGCCCTGTCCGCCTGAGCCTGCTTCACGTCTGTGCGGCTTTCTCCCTGCGAGACTCCGAGGCTTTCGTCCACGGCTTCAGCCCTCGGAAGGGGAGCCGAGCCCTTACTCCTGGCAGGACGGGAGACAATTCTGCCCGAAATAGAAAACCGTTCATAGGGAAGCACGTACCATCGATGAATGGGAGAGAACGGTTACGCGACTCCTGTAAACACAGACCGACGCTTACATGTGTCAACGTGCGGAGGGCAGATGTCCGTTTAAGGTCCTCGTGAAATAGATCGGCTTCTGTCCAGCTGGGTTCCTCTGGGCCACGGAGGAGGACAGTGGGTTTCCTTCTGGTCAGAAAGACGGCCTGGGCGGGGCGCACCTGTGAGTGGGTGGCCCGTGAGCCCTTTCCCTCCGGGTGGAAGGGAATCCGCGTTCACGATCGGTGGTTCTGAGACGGCATCGCTGTCTGTGCTGGGGGCTGCTCTCTGCTGTACGGGGTATTTCGTGGTGTCTGTCGGTATAGATCCCCTCCATGCACCTGTCCATCCCGCCTTTTCTGGGGATGCAGGGCAGGGAGGGGAGGGGGAGTAGGGGGAGCGGGGGTGCGTATGACCACCTCTAGTTCCAAGGGGTAGGGCTGTGGGGCTCCTGCCTCCCACCCACCCCTCTTGGGAGCCTCCTGCCGCTCACCCCTCCTTGTCTTGCGTATCTAACACCAACCTTCACAGCTGGGACCACCAGATCCTCATGCACCCGCCACGGGAGCCCCTGTTACTACATCCACTTTAACGAGGGGGACACTGAGGCACAGAGAGGTTAGGATGTCACTGCGGGTGACATCTAAGCCCCGGCAGATGGGCTCCAGCGTCTGGTTCTGCCCCAAGTGGACAAGCACCCCTTGTCTGTGTCCTGCAACCTGGACCAGCTGTGATACTGGGCTGGGAAATCCAAACTCCTCCCCACCCCCAGCCCCCATGGTGCTCTGTGCTGGTCCTTCCGCGTTGTATCTGTTTTCATGCACCGTAGAGCACGGGGATCGCACGTGCACAGGCTGCCTAGGCACTCGCAAGTCTCCCACCAGCCTGTGTGATGGACGCAGGGAGCTGAAATGCTTCAGAGCAGTAAGGCCGGAGCTGAGCAACCAGGAAGCAGACGTGTGAAGCCGGTATGCTGGGAAATAAGGCAAAGAGCAGGGGAGGTGGTGGGTGGAGGGCTGGGTGACCATGTGACGGACCGGCTGGGAGACGTGTAACGGGATGGGCAAGGCCCCCCTGACAGCACGATATTTCAACACAGACCCGATTGGAAGTGAGGAGGCAGCTGGCTGGAGGAAGAGCCATCCAGGTGAAGGGAACGGCACATGCAAAGGCCCTGGGCAGTCAGTGGCATGCTTCAGTGTTCCAGGAAGGGCAGGCCAGTGAGGCTGCAGAGGAGAGAGGGTCATAGAAAGTTCTGACAGTCTTTGCCTCACTGCCCCCAGAAAGTTGACACCAGTGCATACCCCCACCAATGAGAAGTTTCCTGAGGCAGGGATGGGTAAGAGGAAATCGGTTGCAAAGGAGTATAAGGGAACTCTATGGTGATGGAGGCGTCCCACATCTTGATGGTGGGGCTGGTTGTATGGGTTTAGACCTCTGTCAGACACACAGATTTGTAGTTTAAATGGGTGTCGTTTACCGTACACAAATTACACCTCAATTAAAAATGCACAGGAGAGTGCGGTTCCTGAGGGTCACTGAGCAGAGGCAGGTGTGCAAGCCGGCTCTGGGCTTGGGCTCCCAGCACAGCATCTCCAGCCAAAGCCTGCTCTGTGGGGACATTTCAAAGGAGCAGAGGACCCAGCCCTGCTCTGACAAGTGTCCCAGGACGCCCCAGGTCCAGGCCAGGAGGCAGAGCACCGCTCACCTGCATTTACATGGGGCATGGAAGGGAGGGCCCAGGCTGTGGGCGTGCGGGTCCCCAGGGAAGGGCCCACCTCTTCCGGGGCTCGAGCTCTGAGCAGGTGTGGTACAGGGGCTGCTGGGAGAGATGGTTTGGCAAATCTGGAGCCTCGACCCAACTGGAGATCAGAAAGAGCCTCCTCCTCCGGGAGCTCCCCAGAAGACAGAGACGTATAGAAGAGGGGCCAGCTCTGGGCTTCCCCAGGCAGGGTCTGCCTGTCTGCCCCTCGGGAGCCCCCCAGCCCAGATGGAAACCAAGAGGCTGACACCAGCCTGCCATCACCTGCCGGGAGACGGTGAGTCAGCCTCGGGGGGACTCTGCCAGCCCCTTGGGCCTGGGGTGCCAGTGATGACGCCCACCCAGCCACCACCGGCCCCCAAGAGCCCCATTTTCAATGTTTGGCCATCACTATTACTTGACTTGGGATCAAATTGCACATACGCTCTTACAATGGGCTTACTCCCGTGATGCGACCGTACGAGCATTTCCTCGCGCGGCATGTCCGCCAGTCCCTTCGCTGCTGCGGAGTATCCCTGCAGGCAGACCTCCAGCTCACTTGGGCGACCAGGGTACACAGTGTCCTCTGCTGTGGGTTCATTCAGCGGCTGCGCCCGTGTGTCAGCAGCATGGCTTGTGGCTGCCTGGGGGCTGGGTCACCAGCAAAAATCAAAACGCCAGCTGTGCCCATCTGTCACCAGCTGACGGGCGCGGCGGTGGCGGAGGGGGAGCTGTGTGACGTCTGTCTGCACTCGGTCCCTGGCAGGACCTGGTGGCAGACTCCGGGAAGGTGCCCGCTCGCCCGAGCCAGGTCTGGCGGAGGCTTAGGCGCATCAGTGAGCTGGAGGCGGCTGGCTGTGCGCGGTCCTGGCCGGGCCCATTAGTGTCCTGTCATCAGCTTATTCCAATAACACTGAGCCCCCGCGCCCACTCCCCGCCGCACGCGGAGTGCCGAACACCATGGAAAACATCTTCGTACATGATAGGTCTTGGCGCCCGGCTCTGAGAGCTGCTGAGATGAAACCCCTGGGGCTGGGACGAGGTTCTTGCTAAATGCACGCGTTTGTAAGGTTTCCGTCCCGTTCTCCACCTGCGGGACCATTCGTCCACATTCTGGGTTCCACACGTTTTCGGGGACCCTCTCTAGACCGCAGGCCACGAGCGTCTCAGCAGGCGCTGGGAGAAACCCTGCCTGGTCCTGCTGAGCGGAGCTCTGATCCCGGAGGCTGGCATGTGTGCAACCGCACACGGGTCAGGGGGCAGAGCTCTCCGGAGCAGCTCGGAGCCCAACCCCGCTACCGAAGCACGCGCGCCCCTGCCCTCTTGTGAGGTTGGATGGCGGGGGCGGGGGGATGGCGGTGGGGGGGGCAGTGAGCAGGTTTCCCGCAGTGGGGTGGAGAGGGCTGGGTCCCGAGGTTGAGGGGGAGGTAAGTGGGGCTCAACTTTGGCTTCCGCCCCCCCCCCCAGGGAGCTGCCCGCTGACCGATGGCTTTGCCAGGGCTTTTCAGGGAGGGCTGTCCATGGGGAAGGGGACCCTCGGGAATTGGTGACAAGGAGGACAGGACTCCATAGGTCTCAGAACACCTGTGGCATCAAGACAGCTGCAAAGTACAGGAAAGGCCTCGGTGCTCTTGGAAGAATCCCGAGGGCACATCAGCTCGCCTGGCACAGAACCAGCTACCAGGCACCAAGAGGCAGATGCCCAGGACTGTGTCCTACTCTCTTGCCACGCACTTTCCTCTGCCCGTGGAAGCTGACAGTGGACAGCGGGAGAGGTCATGTGCACGGACGCGGGCTGACCTGACTGTAGCAGCTCATCATCAAAGGGGGGCCCACAGCCCCTCTGGCACCTGTGCTCCTCCCCGCATCCGCAGATGGAACCTAATCCCACTAATTCCCCTGCCTCGAACTGCGGCCGTCCCGCGCCCGGCTTTGACCTAAGGAGTGTGGCAGCCAGGAGGGTCGGAGGTTCCAAACCCGGGCCTGAACCTAGAGTTCCACTTCCTACTTGCTGGTCTCAGGGTCACTCATCATTCAGCGATAGACGATGAGACAGAGACTGACATGGCGAGACTCTTAGAGATGCAACTCGACGGAGGATTTCGGCATTTGCTCGGTGGGCCCGCGTCCACGGGGCATTCGCCCGGTTTCCAGACACGGTTCCGCCGGGTCGAAGCTTCGGGTGCTGACGGGCTTCCTTGTTACTGAACCAGTGGCTCGCGTGCTGGGCCTGAGCTGCCTTCGTGGGAACCGTATCTGGAAGGACCCGGGGGTCCTGGTGGCCTCCTGTGAGCGTGACCACTTCCGCCAGCTTCTCTCTGACCCGTGTGCAGCCCGGAGGAAGGGGCTTCCGGGTCGCCCGGGAAGAGCTTCCTAACCCCGGGCAGGCCAAGGGTGGGCACGTTTTCCGGAGCTGCCCTGCGGCTTGGAGGTCAGGTCCTCCCCCTCTTCCCGCTGAAGCAGCCGTACAGCGACGGGGCAGCCGGAAGCGGGGACTTCCTTGCTGGCCCAGGTCTGGAGGCAGGCGATGTCCTCCTGGTGTGTCCAGTCCCGGTTGCCATTTCCAGCTGTCCTCTGGTGCGTGGACCGCACAGGGAGGGGGGACCCCCGGCCGGGGAGCCATGGCGTTCGCCCAAAAGACTCTCCCCTCTGCTTCCGGGTGTCCAACTCAGAGGCTCTCTTCTCTGCAGAAGCTCTGCAGTCGAGGACTTGCTCGTCCATGGAAGACACTTTCCAAAGCCCGTCCCTTGTCCTGCCCTCTGCCCGCACTCCAGCCCCAGAGCGGGCAAGCGATGCCCTTCTTTGATCTCCAAAGGCGAGGAGGAAGCGGAGCTGCGGGAGGCAGGCGGCCCCCACAGGCCAGGTGCAAGGAGAGAACCTTCTGGCTTCTATCTGGTCGCTTCCCCGCACGGCTGACTTCTCCGGCTCACCTGCTGCCCATCCGTCCTCTCCGAGCCGGACCCCGGCCGCCCCCTCTGCCCAGGGTCTTTACTGAAGGCGGGCCTCTCCCATGGGAGCAGCGAGGGCCCGCCTCCTGTCACTTGGCTCCTGCTCAGGAGGACGCGACAGGACGGGCGTGGCGATGGCGATGTCCAGGGACCGGTCCGGGGTCTTTGGCGCCTGCCTGTGTTCCTCCCTGGGCCCGACCGCGCAGGCCGACGGCCGCGGCCGCTGCTCCCAGTCGGTAGGAAGCATGCGGGGCAGTTGCGAAATGTGTCCCAGCCCAAAGCCGCACGACCAGAAGGTGGCCGAGGGCCGCCAGAGCCTGGGGTAACTCAGCTCCGTGCCCCACACAGCCCTGTGTCCCGAAGCTTCTGGGGTGCGGGCGGGTAGCCTGCTGATGCTAATCACCCTTGTCCCCCGGACAACAAGGCTGACCTTCCTGGCCACCCTCCGCCTGGATGGCCGTGGCCGTGGCAGTGGGGTGTGTGGGCCTGGCTTGGCTGTGACGGGGCCGAGCCGCCCGGCCTCCTCGCCCTGCAGTGGGGACTCTAGATGTCCTTGCAGGCTGGTGCGAGTGTCCCAGTGGCTGGGGGCTGCCGGGACAGCCAGGGTCTCTGCGGGGAGAGGGCGAATTCACCCCAGCCGGCGGTATGGCTGCACCCCTGCTTCCCCGGCAACTTTTTTTTTCTTTAATTTTTAAAAAAGATTTTATTTATTTATTTGACAGACAGAGATCACAAGTAGGCAGAGAGGCAGGCAGAGAGAGAGGGGGAAGCGGGCTCCCTGCTCAGCAGAAAGCCTGATGTGGGGCTCGATCCCAGGACCCTGGGATCATGACCTGAGCCGAAGGCAGAGGCTTTAACCCACTGAGCCACCCAGGCACCCCATTCCCTGGCAACTTCTCCCTGGTCCTCCCACCGAGGGAGCACTGCACTTCGGCACGCCGCCCCCCCCCCCCGAAGCGGACAGAAGAGCGAGAGAGTCCGACCCCGGGAGGGGCTGTGAATGTGCCTGCAGAGCCCCCGGGCCCACACCTGGGCTTGCTTATGGAGCCCAGAACCCTGGTGTTAGGAGTGGGTATGGGGACCCTGCCATTAACTGGGGTCACTCATCCTGCTGGTGCTAGGGTCCAGGCCTGTAAGGGCGGGCAGGTGCTTCTCAGGTCACATATCAGACGTCTTCCTGCGGTGGCCCCCGCCCTAGATACAGGAAAGGTTAGCAGGCTGTGGCTGGGGGCTGGGCATGGGCTAAGGGGACAGGACTGAGGGACCCTGGTGCACCCGGGAGAAGCCAGCCCAGCGTCGTGACCCCCGCCTTCCCCTCTGGCGAGGACAGTGCACGGTACTGACATGGGGGGAGGAAGGACCTGCGAGGAGGGAGGAGGCAGGGGAGCTCTGCAGGCGGGATCTGGGGTTCTCACCGTGAGCTCTGTGCTGGCCATATGGCTCCTTATGAACCTGGACTTGGCCAGCCACTGAGAGGGTAGAAATTCTCCCACGGGGAGTTTTGGGAAAACTGGAAATTCTTTTTGGCAAAACCGGCAATTCTTTTTGGCAAAACCCAAGAAATGCCCACTGGCAGAGGTGGAGCGGGAGAGTTTTGGCTCGAGGGCCGCCTCTGATGGGGGGACCTCAGACACCGGGGGCCACTGTCCAAAGCCCTGGGGCCGGCGGGGAGCTAGACTGCTGCCCACGGCTGGGCACGGGTGCGCCAGCCGCCGAGGGCCGGACAGGTGCAAGACAGCTTTTGGGAGGAGACCCCTGCACCCTCCCTCACGCACAGCCTGATGCACACTTCTCATCCCCCCATGCATTCACGCGCACCCATAACCCCCACGCATGCCCCCATTCCAGACTGTTCCCAGACCCGCTTGCGGCCCCCGGCAGGGCCAGTGAAGCTGACCCGTGGGAACGGCTCTCGGCAGTGCCTTGTCGGGGGGGAGCTTCGTCCTTCCAACCTGACGACCTTGCACCGAGGCAGGCGCCCAGCCCTCCCAGAACACGCGGGCCTGGCCCCATCACCCACTCTGGCCCCGGCCTCCAGCCTCTCCTGGTGTCCTCCCGCCAGGTCCCCGGGCGTGGTCCCCAGGCTCCCCAACGGCCCCCACATTCTGCAGGCTCTTGGGGCTCGGCTGCCTGCGGTGGGGGGGCCCTCGGCCCATTTCTCTGGTGCTGGGCTCCGCCACAGTGACCACAGCTTCCTTCCCAGGCTCAATGCCTCCCTGGCCTGGCGGCGGGACCCCCGGGCAGGCCACCCCGGAAGCCCGGCCACCCTCCAGAGGCGGCCCCGGGGAGCAGAGCCCTTTCCTTCCTCTTCAAGCTCGCCTGCTTGGGACCCCGAGGCGGCACCCACATTGCCTCTGTTTATTGTTGTTTCCAGAAGTACTTCTTTCCCACAATCCTCCCACCCTGGAAGGACTTCTTACTTAAACTCTTGAAATATATTTACTTTTGGCCCAAGGTCAGGTGGCTGATGGTTTCACACAGCAAGGAGGATCCTGAGTCAGCGTGGGAACCCGGCCTTTTGGGGCGCTGACACACACACACCCCTCGGGGCGTGGCGGGTGGGGACAGCTCTGGGAGGGGGGCAGCCCTCTGCTCCGGAGCGTCTGGGAGCCCACAGGCACGCAGGTGCAGGGCCCCGGGCTGGTGCTGATGGGGTGTTCGGGCCAAACTGTCACGGGGCCAACAGCCTGGAAGGACATCCTTACAGAAACGAGAAGCCGACGGCTTGCTCACATCGAGGAAACTGGGAGTGGGCGGGCTGGCGTGGTGTTTGGCAATATCGGGGCCCAGCTTGAGCTATCCTGCCGCGCCCCTGTCCTGGTTCAGGACTTAGACGTCCCCTTCAGGAATCCAGAACGACTCTGGGACGCCAGGCGTTCCAAGTCTAGGCAGGCGAGGCTGGGCCTCTGGTAGCCTGGAGCCGGCCACCGGGGCACCCCCTTGGGACGATGGTCCTCTTTCCTTTTGCCTCCCCCTTCTCTGGTTCCGCATGGCCCGGCTGCCGGATGCGTGGACTCGGGGCCTGGGTGCGCAGGGCAGAAGCATTTGGTGCTAGGCTGAGAAAGGGACTCGCATATGCCCCCGTCTTCCCCTGACGGAGGCATTGATTGACAACCTCCCAGCTGCCTGTTCCCTGCCAGAATCATCCCATTCCACAGGTACAGAAACTGAGGCCCCGAGAGCCCGTGGAATCCCGTGGCTGGCAACGAAGGGAGAGCTCTGTGACTGGCAGGGTGCAGGTGACAGGATGGGAAACACAGAGGGCACACCAGCCCCCCCCCCCCCGAAAGTGTGCCCAGGACCGGGTCCCTTCCTGGCCGACCCTGCCCAAGCCTTCTCACGCATCGGGGGCCGCAAGCGCTGCTACAGGGTGGTTCCCATAGGAGTAACGCCAGCATTCCTGTTCTGAGGCCCATCTGTCCCCAAGGAGAGGAGGGACCCACAGCACCACGTCCCACAGGAAGCCGGTCCCTTTCATTGCCCTGCGGACGTGCATCCCAGGGGCCCCTTGGAGCCCTGCCTGGGATCTCCCAGGCCCGTCTGTCTTCGCGCAGGGCTCCGCGGCTCTCTACGTGACTGGCCGCGTGTGCACATGCCTGGACGCGTGTGGGCGTGCTGCGGGGTGCGAGGAGGTGCCGGGGTGCAGGAGCAGGCTGTGTGGACTTGTCATCTGAGATGCACCAGCAGGCAGAGATGGTGGGCCTGCCCCGCGCGGGCTGCACGAGGCTGCTGTTTTTAGCCTCACCACCTGGACGTGCAGAAGCGGGCCGTCCCACTGCCCTGGACACACACCCCCCCCACCCCGCCCGTGGCCCGCCACCCTCCCTCGGAGCCCTGCGGATCAGGGTGGGGGGAGGGGCGCCACTCCCCATGAAAGCCTGTCCCTCGGCCACCTGATTTTCAGCGGCTGGGATTGTTTTCAGACTTGGGGTTTCAGTGCAAACCTTCAGGACTTGAGGGAGGTTCAGGCAAGTTAATGCAGCAGCGTGAGTTTGCGTTTTCTCTCCTAGGAGGACCCGTGAGGAAGTGGAGAGACTCTGTCCCTGGGAAAGTACAAGTCGGGGGAAAGCAGAATGTGCCGGCCTTCACCTGGGGCATTTCTTTTTATAACACAGGCGGTCCTCAGCCCGAGACCGCCCGGATGGAACAAACCAGGGCAGGGACTCCATCAGAACCTTCTCGCACTCTTGGGGATCGGGGGAGGATGACACAGTCGCAGGCCTGTCTGTCGGCTGTCGTCACAGTAACGCAGCCTCGTGGTTTGTATTGGAATTAGAGTCAGGGACAGGCTGCTCCCGGGGGCTGCTGGGACCGGTGCTGAGGGGCAGAGGTCCGGCTCTGGGCTTGGCCCAGCGCCCTGTAGGTAGAAATGGATGCTGTGCTGGAGGGAAGAAACTTCCGGCAGCTGTCTGCTTTGGGGGTGCTCCTTACCCGGTTCTGGTTTGAGTTCTTTCTTTTTTAAATTTTAAATTTTTATGTATTCATTTATTTATTTTTTTTAAAGATTTTTTTTTTTTTTAAAGAGAGAGCGCATATGAGAGAGAGAGAGACCACACGTAGGCAGAGTGGCAGGTAGAGGCAGAGGGAGAAGTGGGCTTCCCGCTGAGCAGGGAGTCCACTGCGGGGCTTGATCCCAGGACCCCAGGATCAATCACTACCTGAGCCAAAGGCAGACGCCTAACCGACCGAGTCACCCAGGTGCCCCTGGTTTGATCTCTGAACAGTGGGTGAGGTGAGTCATTTGCGGGATGGGTTTGGGGATTTGACCACACCCAAACTTCTCATTCCACCAGAAGTGCCGGTGCCCCAACAGCCTCCGCCTCTTGGAACCTTCCCTATGCAAACCCAGGTCAGTCCCTGGCCCCAAAGGCTAGGGGCGGGGGCAGCACCCCCAGGCGGCTCCTGTGGATCTGTGGAAGTCATTGCCCCCTGATATCATCCCTTCCTCTCCCCTCCCCCCCCAACCAGCTTCCAGGCCCCACTCACACCTGCAGCTTCAGCAGACCGGTTCCGTGCAGGGTTTGGAGTGTGATCTCTGCCCTGGCAGGCCTGCCAGCTCCACCAGGGCCACTGTGCCTGCTGGGTGCCTCCTCTGAGCCTACCCTGTGCTGCTCTGGGAGCTGGGAACTTGTCCTCCGCAGGTGCCCTAGAGCCTGCCTGGGCCTTACTTCCCTGGCGGGGCGTGGGGTTCCCCCAAACCCACCATCTCCACAGCGGTGACAGGCACTGCCCAACATCTGTGGCTCACGCTCCAACCAGGCGTTGGAGGAACTGGGCAGGCAGTGTGTGTGCATGCGCCTGTGTGCGCGTGTGTTTGTGTGCACAGGTGTGAACGTGTGTGTACGTGTGACATGTGCAGGCACATGAACATGCACACGTGTGTTTCTTATTAACCCCCAATACGCACTATTGTATTTGACCTGATTCGGACCGTTTTTTGCAGCAATATTTTGTTGAGACCATCGCTCGGCTGTCAATTAGAATTTGCACATATGGGGCATTTCCTGAGCTGGTGTTCCCTGGCTGGTCAGTTTGGGAAACCCTGGCTGAGACCCACTGGGGAATTCCGACACTCCTCCAGAAGCTTCTCTCCACACCGTTGGGATGGGAAGCCCCGGGAGCCAGGCCGGGAGACCCCGGGGCTGGGTGAGCGGCCAGGAGGGAAACCCAGAGCGGCCTGTCTGGGGCCCCTCGGTGCACCTGCGGCTCCTGCTTCCGGGTGCCGCG